>VMTU01000005.1:0-110157 GCA_016759055.1 Paramecium bursaria | reverse complement strand
CTATGTATTAGACCCTACTTTAGGGACATCTCAAGATTTAATACAGTTAAAATAAGGTTTAAATCAAGTCTGTCATCATACTAAATTTCTTGGAGAATTTTCTTTTTATATTGGAAAAGATAGCTCTTTACTATAGAATAAGACTAGATTTTTATAAATACCTTACGATTAAATATCAGTATCCTACAACCCTAGATATGATGGGGATGGTTTCATATGGGCTGTGGATGATACAGGCAGAACAATTCCTGGTTCTGTCGTGTGGAATTTATATTCAGAAACCGTAATAACGGACATTAAAGACATTATATTTCGATAAATTCTTCAACAATATAAGTTGGATGGGATTGTTTTCTTATAACCAAGCCTTGGCCTGTACTAATTTAACATCAAATATTATTAGTAAGAAATATAGTTTTTTGGATAAAACGGGTTTTTGAAGGATTTTTACATCAATTTTGGGTTAAATAATACAATTCAAAATTATTTCTTTATGGGAGGAGAGGATAACATAAATAGTGGTCAAATATTACTTAATTAAGGCCTCTAAGTCTTATATTCTCCTTTAGTTAATACCTATGATAGGATTTGGGGACCAACAAATTTTACATTCGACCTTAATAATGTACCATCCTACATGACAATCAATGAAAGGAGTGTATCTAACAGCCGCAATACTTATGTTAGGTTTATTTAGTAAGCTTTACCTTTGAGTTAAAAATCATGTTTTAGGATAGGATTTAATGTAGAATTTTTTTTATTGTTAGACACTAGGTGATACTGTAGTTGGATTAGGTATCAAGTCTACTATAGTTTCAAAAAATTATGTCATTAAAACGTCGAGTGGTGGCTAGGGAGTTTTCGGTTTATACGATTGGAAGATACTTAATTCCGAAGATTCTACCCTTGACCAATAACAAAATCTTGCATTTAAATTTACTCAAAACGATATTCTCGAGATATAGTATGACCCGTTGAATAAAACGGTTGTATTTAGAAAATTTTTAGTATATATCAATAATAATAGACTCCTATCAAATATTAAATGTATATTTCATAACAACCTTCAGCTCTATAATACATGGTTAATATCGGAGCTCCAGCTAGTTACTTTCTTACATTTCCTTTTTAATTTAGCAATGCTTATAAATCCTCTAGCTCATAGCTTACGTCGAATCGGTAACTGGCAGTCTCCCAGACGTCTTCATAACTATAATTTGCATAAATATTGCCAAGTTTAAATTTGCTGAATCAAACTGCCTTAGTTATTTCAATAGCTGTAATTTAACATATCTAATATAAGAACTTACCAGCCAATTCAATTGTTGGAGTAGGGGTGTGTAATTAAGATTTGATGATCAGAAATAACCATACATGGGATCCCACTAAACCAGGAAGTGGGGCATATATGTTACTGTCAAATGGAAGTAATAAAATTAATATAAATCAGAAACTTTACATCACGAAAATTCATTAAACAATATTTTGACCAATTTCAAATATAACGAGGGTGATAGAATCTAGATTGTATACACTCCGGGATAAGGAATAAATTTAAATAATTAATCTACAACATACACACTTACAATTATTAAATATATTAGAAATGTAAATTTTTGTGTGGCATTCTCGACAATAAATACTTCGTTTTACATTGTTTATTGATTTTATATTGATCATTAATTTTAATTCATATCATAAGGAATAAATTATGTCGGATACTAAAACATATATGGCGCTGGGATTAATGGATGATGGATGGGCTATGGCATTGGAATCTATAATTAAGGAATCGATAATTGAGGGATGTTCAGCTGGTGGTGGTATTAATGGTGCTATTATTGTTGAGGTCTTTGGATGTTCTATCCAGGAGTATTCCATCTTCTGAAATGGTTGTTATTTCCTTAATTCCTTGAATTTTCTTAGACTTATCTTAACTCTTAAGGTATATCACTCTTTGACTCTCTTAAAACATCTATGAGATCCTTTGCTAGTCTAAAATCTTCATCTTATGCGAAGAATGAAATCGATATTCCTGATGCACCTGCTCTGCCTATTTTATTTAAAATAAAATTTTACCTGTTCTACCAATTCTATGCACATAATCTTCAATTATTTTTGGCATATCATAATTGATGACATACTCGATATCCTTAACATCTAATCCTCTGGATGCAACATCAGTGGCAATCAATATGCTAACCTTTCCGCTTTTAAAATTGTTCATAACATAGTCCCTTTCCTATAATATAATAAAATCTCATACATTCTATTTTTTATCTCCATGAATCGCTTAGACATAGAACCCATCTCTTTCAAGACTTTTGAACAATAAATCACAACCCTTCTTTGTAGCACAGAATATAATGACTCTAGCTTTTCGTCCGATGTCTCTCAATAATTGGAGTAATCTTTAAAATAATAAGATTTAACAAATCTTTATTAAAGGGTTTAAAATAATATCTTTTTTTTTTCATACTTTTGGCCTTTTAAATTATATTAAAACATTTTTTATTTTTTTATCCTTTATATCTCTTAGTGAAGAGAATAATAAATAGAAAGATTCAAATAAAAAACATCTATGATAAAAAGCCATATATCTTAAAAAAAAAAGCTATTGACCCCAGAATAAAGTATTGTTCGTACCTTTATTGTTTTTCGGCTGCCCTTAGAACTATAACTTGTTATTTTATCTTCATATTCGAAGTTAGTTCTAAGTTGCCTATTTGTATGTGAACTGGATCCTCATGGCAAAAGTCTCTAGCTAGATTCTGAACTTCCTTTGGCCATGTTGCAGAAAACAGCATAGTCTATCTATCTGGACGTATCTAACTAACAATCTTTCTTATTTATGGCTCAAATCCCATATCTAACATTCTATCAGCTTCATCAAGAACTAAAAAGGTAACTTTTTTTAAAGAAGTGATTCCTGTATCCACTAAATCGATTAGTCTTCCTGGACATGCTATTATCACTTAAGCACCTCTTCTTAATTGGTTTTTCTAAATATATTTATCTTAGCCTCCGTATAAACATGCAGCATACAAGTGGGATCCCTATGAAAACTTTTAAAACTATTCATATATTTATAAGGTTAGTTCTCTTGTTGGAGCTAAGATTAATAATAGAGGATCTAAATTATTTCTCATCTACTATTGTTAGGCTTAAATATGAATTAAGCCAGGTAACAAAAATGCAAGTGTCTTACCTGAGCCAGTTTGTGCAATTCCTATCAAATCATGTCCACCTAACGCTATCGACCATCCTTGAGCTTGAATTGGTGTTGGGCTCTTGAATCCTGCTTTATTAATTTATTCTAAGAATGATCTTGGGAAGCAAGATAAATCATCAAATTTCTACACTGGGTCTGGAACTGTTGCGTGATTAGACCTAACTGTGATCAGATTTTATTTTCTATAAGCCAATGATTCTTCTGGTTTTAATTTAGTTTATTGCTATATATAAATTTATTTTTTACCATCAAAAAAATCTTTTAAAATGGCCTATTGTCCGCTGGTTGGGGTTGTTATGAATCAACGAATTTGAAGGCCTAGAATTCTTTTCTATAGTCAGGCCTTTCCTATCGCTCAGGTTATCTTTCGTATCTCTCTTGTCTTTCGGGCCTTTCTTATCGATAATCTTAATAATTTAAAAATAAATTTAAAATTTCTTATATACTTCTCTCTTGTTATCTCTATCTATCGACTGGACTTCTGCTTCTTGTTCGTCTTCTTCTTCTTTCTATGAGGGAACTATTTGACCTACTTGAAGAAGATGATGAAGATGAAGAATGATCTCGTCTTCTTGCTTGTCTTCTTCTTCGGTATGCTTAGAATTAAATAGGATATTTTACATCTTGAGCTGCTGGATGAAGATGATCTGGGCATAATTTAAAATAAATTAATTTATTTAATTATTATTTGTTTTTTTGTTTTTACTTTTTCAATACGACTTTATCATTGCAAAAATTGAGAAAACTTCCTATCGGTGGCTGGAAACACTTAGATCAATTACTAAGAACTAAACTTCTTCTTTACATTATTATTTTTTTGTGGGCTTTGATTTCTTTTAGGCGAGTACACATTAGTAAGGGATAATAATTTTCGCTAGTTCGTGAGCAAATTTAATAACGATTGCATGAACTCTAGATTTGCATAGTAAAGTGTGTTAGATTTTTCATTTACAAGACAAAACTATATGTCAAATAGATCCTCGTGTTTCAATTGTTCAATAGAATCTAAATTAAATGTTACCTATTGATGACGTAATTTCTCTTAAGAGATTTAATCATCTGGAGAATCTAAATTTATGTTCAATAAAGATCTTGATAGGTTATTCATTATCAATGGTGTGTTTTCCACATTTTTTTAGGATTTTGGTTAGTCTTTATCATCTTAAATAGTATCCTCTTCTATTTCTTCATATTGATCACACGGTTTAATTTCGATGGGCGAAGAATTTTAATTTTATATTTTAACTTTTCTCTATCCAACCATCATGGAATCTAAATCTGATTTAGTAATGCTTAGTAATTTATTTTTCAGCTCTTTGTCTCTAGGATAACTCTATTCGATCTACATCTCAATAGATTATTTGATTTAATTTATAAGCTCTTAGATTGCCAACTAATCTTCTTAATTAAGTTCCCTCTTAAACTTGGTAGATTATGATGAACTGTCGCTCTCATAACCAGAATCTTACTATTTGAGTAATTCGTAAAATCTTTTTTTAATATCAGCTCTGCTTCTTTTTTTAGTCAGCTACCATTCTCGCTATATTTTATACCATCTCTTCGCATATTTTTGAACTAATTTCAACAATTCTAAATCGTCTTCCTCTTAAAATGGGTCCCTTGAAATTAAGGGATCCAAACTATTGTACCAACGATCCTTGCATTATTTATCTGTTTTATTCAACACGTTAGCCATGCATTTCCAGTTGATTGGTTATTAATTCGATTGATATGTATTTATCATATTTACAAGAGTCTAATCCTCATAGGTTGACCAGTTCAAGTTTTTAGAACAGTGCTAAACTAATTAACTCCATCGTTTCTTACATTCACTAGAGCTCCTATGATTTATTAATTAGCCTATATCTCTCCATCGATTGTGTTGGAGACCCAATTTGCAAACAATCCAAACTAATAATCTTGTTTCATCATTGTTCCATTAGGTTCCTTGTTGTCCACCATTTTGCATTTCTAGCAATTTTATCATGGCTGGTTCATCTTCTTCTTTGTACTCAACCTACCTCAAAACATTCAATAATTTTTAATCCAATTATTAGAAGTCTATTTTAAGAAATTTTATTTGGTTCGAAAAATTATCTTGATCATAGCCTAAGAGACTCTTGAAATAGTTCATTCCTGGATTCTAATCGTCGAATTGTTTGACTAATGGAAAAAAAAAAGTTAACTAACAATAATACTGGCTTTTCTAAAAGGGCTTTTGCATTATTCTGAACTAAGAGGACATGAGGTTTTCCTCTTCTCCACAGGAATGTCAGGTTACTTAGGCGGATTGATTTTTCTTTTCTTAACATCAAATTTGATGTAACGCATATATTGACTATCACGATCTATCTCCTCGTTCATTTTACTTTATTACAATATTTTTTTTATTTTATGATATTTTAATAATGTTTTTATTTTTTTTGATAAATCTTTATTTCATTTTATAGCATTCTCTTCATCATTTAAAAATGATGGCTATCCTGTACTCGCAAGCAATCTCTACCACTCTCTCGAATCAGATACAACTCTATTTGAGTACTTACCACTCAACAACTCCTCAATTGGTATAAGCGCAATTCTATTGTTAACATGTCCTACTGTGAAGCCTGAGAAACCAGCCATAGCTCCATGAGCTGCATTTTATGCCAATTGTGCACACATTATCTTATCATGAGGATTAGCTGGCACAGTCCTTATCATATAGGTAGGATCAATATATTTCAGGGTTATTGTCATATCATTCTATTTGCAATATTTTGTCAATTCATCTTTTATGATAACACCAACATCCTAAGACTTCACATTACCTGATGCATCCTTACCTAGTTGACCAACTTTGTAATCAATGATTGCTTCTCCTGCTCCTTCTGCAACAACGATAACTAGCGTACCCTTCTTCTTTAATCTCTAGTATGCATATTCTAATAATCCTCTGTTACCGTAGAGCTCAAATTTGAATTCAGGAATCAAACAAATGTTAACATCCCTTGATGCATTAGCTGCTTCCATAGCAATAAACCCAGCATTTCTACCCATCAGCCTGACCAAACCTACTCCAAACTCTGCACAATTTGCTTCGACATAGGCTGAGTTGATAGCATGTATTGCTTCCGACACTGCAGTCTCAAATCCGAAACTTTAATCAATAATCGCAATATCGTTATCAATAGTTTTTGGGATACCAACTATGGATACCTTCAATTTTCTTCTTCTTAGCTCCTTGAACAATTCTAAAACACCTCCATGTGTGCCATCCCCTCCTAAACAATAAACTTGAGATATTCTATGATCTATTATGGAATTAATAATTTTATTGAGATCAAAACCACCTCTTGATGAGCCTAAGATAGTTCCTCCCTTATTGTGAATTTCTTTGATTTTATCCTATTCTAATTTAATCCAATCGTATGTGTAAAATCCTTTATAACCATACTAAATCCCATATATTTCCTCAACTCCATAATTATATTTTAATGACATAAATAGTTCTCTTATGACCACATTTAGACCAGGACATAGACCACCGCATGTAACAATGGCAGCCTAAATTTATTTTATTTTTAATAAAAATTAAATAAAGATACTTTCACTTTTTTTGGTTCGAAGAATAGATATTTTCTAGGCCCAGCCCTTAACCATTTTTTCGTATTTTCTATTCTTCTACCAGGTCCAAATACTGCATTACTGATTATGTATGATCCACAATATGTAAATGCCTCATCTGGTAAAAATCCTTCTCCTCCATGAACAGATCTAAATTTACTATCCCCTAATAGAGGAGACTTAATGTAAGGAAATTCTTCATCTAATCCGATTGATAAGTGATTAACTTTTTCTATATCGCATGTAGGACTATATAAGAATTTCACCTCATCAAGAAGTGGATTGTTGGATTGAAGCAATTCAGTTGGTATCCTCGCCTATCTTGAACTTACTATTATAGTGAAATGATATTACTAAAGGTAACACTCTTTGATCTTGTCAATCTCTATGGTATCTATTATGGTTATTCTTCCTTCTTAGAAAAATGCTTAAGTATAAAATCTGTAACCAAACCAGATGTCAATGAAATACCAGCATAAAACAACAAGGCTTCTATTATTTATGTAATATGTATTACTTTAATCAGACATTCTTTTTATTTAATAATTATAAATATTATATATTCAGTGTTTGAATTAGTTTAATGTTGCTCGAATACTTTCGTGTTTTTGACTGATAATGATTTCTCTATATTCATCATGATATTTCAGATTATATGATATCATCGAACCTTATTCTCTGAGAGGCTTTATGTGATCGTCAATAATATTAGAGACATTTTCAAACACTTATCCCTCAACATCATTTTTTGGTTCAAATTGAATGAAAAAATCCAAAATTATCGCTATGAGTGTTATTCCAGCTATGACTGAAAGAGGGATAACACTACTAACTTTGTAGAGAGTCTATTGATCTGAATTCCAATCCATTCCCATACCCAAACTGTTTTATTTATAAAATCCTGGATATCCATAAACGAATATTGACATTAGCATGTGTAATAATAATAAAAATGGAATGAATTATAAAGTCTTAATGCCCAATCGCTTCAATTACTATTATAGTTTAACTTGCTATCTTTCATTATAAGAGTGATAATTCAATAGTAAAAATTTATCATTATAATATTACATCGACATGTGTAATACACCCAGAATCGGTAAAATAGGCACTTGAGAGGAATATAAAATTCCTAGGGATATACAAAATAGCATTCTAGCATATCTTTATCCAGTTTAAAATGTGGGATTTGTATTGATAATTTGATTATCTCTCCTTATTGGTTTTGCATTCAAATAATCAATATTGATATGACTTTCTTTATTATCATTTTCTTTTACATTGATTAAAAATGCAGTAGCATTACTAGTTGATTGGTTAGCATTTTAATCTGTGTTAATCATTTATCGTTCTTCCTCTGAATTTTCTGATGTGATAATCCCACCAATCATCTATAACTCTTGATCTGATAATTTGTTTGTGTCCACACATGTTGTGCCAATAAGCATGAACAAATTCGGTAGTAAATATACCACTGACATCCAAAAGTATAAAATTCCGTGATTTAATATGAATTTTCTGTCAATATTATCGCTATAAACAAGATCTTTTGATGTGCTAACAAATTACAAATATTGAGCAACTACTTTAAAGCTCATTACATAAGGTATAGCAAAGGCATTTAGGAATAAAAATAGAAATAATCTCCAAAGTATGCTAAACTATTCCTAAACCAAATATATTTATCTTTCCCTATCCAAAACATAGTTCAATAGCTTCATAGCTATCTCATCTCCATAAATAATCCAAGCTGCAGTGACAATTATTAAACCAAATCTAGATAGATCCATGTTACTATCAATGCAATCTGAATCTTTTGTTGTTTGAGCATTGCATATTAATGGGTCTTGTTTAGGATACCCAGCCCATAATATTTTAAAAATAATTAGTGGAACGAATATAGCTAAAACGACAAGTATCTAAATTAATATAAATTATTTCTTTCTCGTTTCTATGAAATCCATATTTTCCCATCTTATTTCAAATGGGTCTGGAGCATCCTTAACTCTGATTGTATATAATCCTCTTAATTATAATTCTGATGGTTAATTATAGAGACATAAGCAATCAGATTTTACCAAGAAATCAGGATTATATTATTCATAAAATTTATCCCTATCCTCTCTATTCTTGAATACAACGAAGGCTCTAACTGACTCTAAATCATCAGGTGCTAAAAAGAGATTGAATTTTTCGCTCAATTCTTATGTTTTTAGTTTTAAATCTTCTCGTAAAATCCTAATATAGTCTTACCTAATATATATTTCTGCTTAATTTAGTTTTTGTGACGTAAGTTCTAGTTTCTTTGTTTCAATTCTAATTGATCTTTCTAAATGTGCCTTCTATTTCATTATATTTAGAGTTCCTTAAAAATTTCTAGCCAAGTAAATTTCATGAATTTATGAGGTGATGATAGATCTGAGATCATCAGAGTCTATTGTGGCTGTTGGAAACCCACTCATTTCAACACTCCAGGGGGAGATTGATTGTATTTTACACTCTTAAGCTTCTGCCCTCTTGTATCTGAGATAATATATTGAGAGTATATATACTAAACAACCTAAAGTGTCACAGATTACAGTTATAAGAAAATTAGTCTCAGAGAAATCGATATTTGCTGCAGATAATATTTCAGCCTACATTTGGATACTTCCAAAAACTATATTTCCTTGTAGGCAAAATATCAAATTTGGGAGTTATAAGAGCCCCATTAAGAGCATCAAATATATATTCCATCTGAGTATTTCAAAGTAAAGCAGTATAGATGAATCATACGATTTATCGATGTTTGAGAATGTGGATTATGGAGGTGGTTCCATTATTTTAAAAATATATAATAATGTATATCAGTTGGGGAAAGAAATGTAATCAATTGATTCAGACAATTTGAATCAGCCTTATGACTCATCATACATATATATATAATATCAGCTGCTGGAAAGAGTGTCTGCAAAAAGCAGGAAAGCAAAATTTTTATCATCACAAAATAATTTTTTAATTAATCATTAACCAACTAAATCATTAATCCTGGCTTATAAGAGTCTTTTTTCGTTAATAGCATCGTGTAATTCATCATTAATTTTTTAATACTCCGTTTATACTTATTAATGTTGCTATTTAATATATATATAAAATACCTTCAATAAAATGGCATATTTTTTTTTCAGCTCTATATATTTCTGTTCAAAATTTTCCATTAAAATAAATAATAAAATAAAAATACATAAATGAGAAAGAGAGAAGCTAAATTGTTGGCGAAACAGCAAAAATCAGAGGACAGTCTATCTCAACTATAGGCAGTATCTCCCTCGAAGGAAGACTATAATGAAAGATAAATTGAGTTCAAGAAATTCTTTAACACTTAATTTAAATTAGCAAAAGAAAAGTATCCAAAAAGATCATAGGCTGAGCTCTCTAAATTTGTGAATCTATTGTGGAAGGTTGAAAAACAGAATTCCTAAATCTATCAGGATAAAGGAAAAGTTTTAATCGATGGAATATATGTTGATGTCCCTCAACAGCCACCTGCTGCCTATTCGATGTAAAATTAAATTTTAATGAATAGGTTTATTAAGAAAATAAAGGATAAAGTTAAAAGCCTAAATCCAACTTACGACTCATAATAAATGAATACTGCTTTCTAAGTATTATGGAATGAAGGTGGACCAGAAGTTATTGAAATCAAAAAGGAATATCAATAATTGATTCAGGTATGAAGAGATTATAAATCTATATAGAAATACAAGGAGGATAAGTAGAAGTTTATCGACACTTACAAGTTTTGGCCCAAAAAATATTTACCGCAAAAAAAAAAAATTCAAATTGAGGATTAATTCTAGAAAGTGAAAACCTGTAGTGAGAGTGGAAATGTATTGTCTTAGCTGATGCTATAGAAAGTGCCCATTAAATGATTCAAAAATAATTTCATTATAAGTTAACATCAAATGATATATCGTCTTTTATTGTTTATGTTTGTGTTTTTGTGTATAATTTTGAACCATATACAATATTGATTTGATCCAATATGATTGTCTCGTAAACTGTTGTGTTGCTGACTCCGGCAAATTGTATTGTAACTTATGTTTAAGATTTTAGAGTAACTATGACCTCAGCGACGCAATTTGTTATGCTCATACACTTATTATAAACATTATTCTCCTCATAATCAGTTAGGGTCATAATCTTTCCTTGTGCCTTATTATTTTTATCTAAATAAGCAAACAACTTGAAATGATTATCAAGCAATCTAGCTCTATTCTAAGGTGTTTATTTGAAGAATACGGTTCTTTAAAATAATTATATTTTATTTACCCTTGCTTCTAGAAATAAAGTGCTTCATCAGAGAATTTTCTTGTAAATGTCGTTGTGGAGCCTCCAAAATACTCATTTTTAGCTAAACCTTGATAGTTCCAATAATTGAATCCTTGAGGGAAATATACAGTTAGAGTAGATTCCTCATTTGCGAGTTAAGTTCCAAAGGATTGAGTCAACACTGGTGCTATGTAGAATGTATGACCAAAGAAGAAGAATTTATCCTCATTATCAAATGCTGCTTAGTCTGAGCTGTTGTACCACCATGTTGGTTATATTATGGTACCTGTAGCATAGCTTAATGGTTCATGTATTTCCCAATTTGCTAAAAACAGTGAATACATCCATTTCAGTAATGAATATCTTGTTTTGAATGCAGTTCTTGAAGCTTATAAAACATATTTGTGAGTATCATCAAATTAATATGGTTCTTATGCTATTGAAACATTGTCGTTGTGATTTCTTGAGAAGGGTTCCCAAGCACCAAGAGCCAACCATTTTGCACACAACTCTGGATTAGTGCTACCAGCAAAACCACAGATATCATTTCCTGTCATTGGTATGGCGAAAAACTAGAATGGGAGTAGTTCTGATACAGCTAATCTTAAGAAATCCCAATTAGCTCCATTATCACCTGTCCAATGTGTTGTATATCTTCCTGATCCATAAATAGATGCTCTTGTTAATGAGAAAGTTAGTTTCTTTCCTGTAAATTCTTACAAAGTTTAATCGGTTCTAATTTATTCTGCTAAATTATTTAAAGAATGGAAATATTATTCTGTTGTATCTCCCTTCTTAATCAATAATGCATCATCTCCTGTATAATGTTTAGCTGTTAAAGTAGCAGTCTTCTGACTTAATGGATTTCCTCCTGATACTGAAATGGGAACAAATAGTCTGTCATCCATATTGGGAAATGTGGGTACTGGTTCAGTTGGATTGGCTGGAGGGCACATTTGATCGGAATCTCTATCTCTCTCACCGTTTGCAAAAGATGCTAATTCAGACATATCGATCCAATATCCTGTGGGCTCCACCTTCAATGTATCTCTTGTGTAATTAGCCATTTTGGTCCAATACTCTCCTGCTTTAGGACTAAAATAATAAAATTTGTATATTTTACTGATTGAAATCTGGGAAATGAACTCTGCCTGGCCAAACACATCCCTCTAAATATTGACCCTTAAAAACTGATGATTTCATGAATATGTCCATTTATTTTCCGATGGTATCAGCCTCAGTATCAACTGCTATACCAATGTCCATCAGTGGTACCCAATGGACACCAGATGTAGTTGTTCGATCTGTGACTTTCTTAATATCATCTGGCTTGTAGTCTTTGCTTAAAGTGAAATCTTTATAACTATCCATATAATCCAAATCATTCCATATAGAATCAATGGGGTGATCAAATTTAACAAAGTTATCAATTACCTCAACTAGATCTGAGGACTTGTTATATCCCCACCTGCTATTATGATAACCTTAGGCCCAAAATGGATGAATATAATATCCATTTATGTAACTGTGATAAGCCTTAATGACATTTTCAGGATTTTCATCTCCTAAGAAAAATTTGAGAACAACATTTCCACCCACAACATGGAATATCATTTATTGCCCTTCTGTAATTTCAGTTAGTAATGCGGAGGTCGATTTTAAGAACCCAACGAAATATTTACCCTAGAATGTTAAACATTATATACATTGTTTTCTTTTGAAAGCCACATAGGGTGATAACCATATAATTATTTGCTTGGTTTATCATCTTAAAATGTCATGAATTAATCTTTTGGCCATGTTGTATAATTTCCTGTTCCTTTGTATCTAAACTCTTTTCTTCTCTCCCCTAAACCATATAAATATTTAGAGCCAAGTCTGTTCCAAATTGTGAGTAGTGTTTGCTCACAATAAGCTTATGTGACGATGTGTCAAATATTACGGAATCTCGTTTACCATTTACTAATCTCCAAACTTTAACGTAATTCTCTATCAATTCAACCTCATAATTCTTTTATCCTCCCTAGACTCCAGATTTTTTGTTGCTCGGAAAATAGATGGAATCATCAGGAAGTTCAAATCCAGAATTATCAGCATCTTTGATTTTGATTGTCAGCTCATTCTCCGAATCTTGAAATACTTCTATCTTGATTCGTTTAGCCAAAGGGGAATTTGCAAAATTCTATTTCAAGTAAGAAGGACTTTGAAGTTTATAGGAATAAATTACATCACGTCAGCAGATTGCATAAATTCTACAAATGATGTATCAGGCTCATTTTCCTTGGTCCTTTACACAATCAATACGAGTGCCACTATAGTGCCAATCAGAGTAATAGTTAATAAAATTACAGAGAGTAATCCCTTAAAATAATAATGAAATATTACTGTTCTATCTACATATTTTTTCTTTTAGTCTCTGTCTGATTCAAACATTAACTATCTCTCGCCTTCTTCAGCCATTTTTTTTATTAAAAAAAAAATAAATAATTCAAATCAAATCATTCAAAATAACCTCTAAATTAGGTTTTAGTAATAATGGCTAAGTTAGAATAAATATTTTATTTGATCTTTATATGGTATGATTAATTTGTATTCTATAAATATAAACATTTTAAAATCTAGTATTTTATGCCTATTAGACCTTTAATATATATTAGTAATTATTAAAATCTGTTTAAATCTAAATGACTTCCAATTAGGCAATACAATCCACTTCTTGATAACATTAGTTATAAACATTCTGTTCACCATAGTTTTCTAAGAGTAATATCTTACCAACTGCTTGATATTCTCTATCCAAAACAACTTACAGGTAAAATTCATTTTCTTTGTCTCCAAGTTCTTACATTTAAACTATAGTTCCATGTTTCTAGAAATGAGTTACGGCTAATTAGGGATTAAACCGAACTCTTGCAACACCCTTGGTAAACCATACTTGTCCGCTTTCTAAAAACCATTTATTTTGAGATGGAAAATATACTTCCAATTCATACTAGCCATCTGAATCAACATAAAATTAATCAACAGGAGAAATTAGAAACGTCTCTGCGTATATAAACTCTCTTTCTTCATATTAAATTGCTTTTGTATCATTGGGTTCAAACCACCACAAAGGTTATATTAAGGTTCCGACAGCTGCACCAATTTACTTATCAAATCTTAATACTAGTTATGTAAATATCCATTTTTGTCACCTGAATCGAAGCTTTGCTTACTTTTTGACAAAATCAACGAAATCATGATCAAGTTTATCTATGTTAAGAGATGCCTACAATCTTATAATTGGGCTCCAAGTTTACAAACTTAACCACTAAGAACATTCAAGTAGGCTAACTTTTTAGCAATCTACTCCTTAATGCCCAACATAAGGGATTCCTAATAAGGAATATTAGATTTATTTAGATATTGCCTAAGTAATATATTAATTTAAGTTAAAATGTCCTGTAAATTAACCAGATCCATACATAGTCGAATGAGACAATAAGAAATACGATTAATATTAATCTTGCTGTAATAAATAATTTATTGGCTTGAAATACTGATATTGAAGGGATTATGTTATTATTAGATTATTCTTCAAATGATTTCTAGCTATTGAATCTAATGATAGTGTGTTTTATTCAAATTATTATATATTCCTATGCTATTTACAATTATCGTTTAAAGTTTCACCTGAGACATCATTTAATATTTAGTTATCTCTGATTTCATATCCTTCAAAGATGGGTATGTTGTCTTATAATTGAGTTAACGTTTTCTTGCTTATAATTTAAGGATATAATACTTATTGTAATCAAGGTAATTCACCAATTTTCCATTCTTGCACCCAACTAATGGTTTGTCACTTTCAGATGATTTGATTAAGTAATCTTTGTATATCTAATTTTTCTCAACTATAGGTGAGGTGAATGTCATTAATTAAAATTGATCTTGAGTAAGATTAAGATTATCGTTAATATCACTAAGACTGGAATAATAGGATTAATCAAACCACACTGCACTTAAGGGTTTAAATGATAAATCTTCATCAAATTGTTTTATAATATTTGTAAAGTTTACCTTGCCATCTATATACAATTGCAAGCCTATATCTTTTAAATTATAAACTCTATAGCCATTTATATACTTATGATATTATGTAAATATAAATTCTGGATCACTATTTCCAATAAAAAATTTGATATACGCCTCACCACCATATTAGGTGATAACAATTATATTATCTAATCTTTTAACCACTAAAGGTGAGGTAGTTTGAAACAAAATTCCATGAAAATTACCTTATTAATCTCTATAGAATATAAATGGATGGTACCCGATAGGATTAGAGTAATTACCAATTTAATCAGAAGGCCATATGGTCATGTTTTAAACTTAAGTAAAGTAGTCTCCCATCCCATAAATTTAATTTGAGTTGAATTCAATAGTAAACTGAGTATATTGTTTAGTAATTGAAATTTCTTTAATTGTCACAATAGTTGACTAATTTTATTAGATGATAAAGTTCTGATCAGTGCTCTGCATAGAATATCTATATAATGGATCTCCTTTTAATTATTCTTTATTATAAGGAAATGGTTTTGTTTTTGGAATTTAAAATTGATCCTCATCATCAGGATCACAAATTATGAACGATAATTAGGATTAGCTATCCTAAATAGTAACTAATTATATTCTTCTCACATATTAGGCAGATCCTCTTTAATGATAAACAACCATATCATGACCTTTATATTTCAATTTATAATCGCTAAAGTCAACATACAGTGAAATAGCAATAGTGACGACAATAAATAATAAGATTAAGGAGAAATATTTCCTTAATTTTCCAATTTAATCTGGCATATTGCAAACAAAAAAATAAATATATTAATGTTAAGCAGTGAAGCAGTTTAGGAACATATACTATATGACAAGATATATCAATACTTATGGGTCAAATCAGAGACATCAAACCCTCCTGCCATATTAATACCTGATACAGTTATAATAATAAGATCCATGCCAATATATTGGTACTACACGGACAAGGAATCAGGAGAAATAAGAAAGAAAATGAGGAAGAATGTTACCAGAGAGAACATAAAATAAACATGGTTAAATAAAGTTGGTAAGTCAGGGGTTGTTGCATACTTACTGCATTTTATGTAAGAAAACAATTTTTATAAATAGAGATAACTTAGATCTGAATAATCCACCTGCAAAATTGATTATTGGTCATTAAATATAAATTATTTATTTCGATAACCAAAGTTTTGAAAGATATTTAAATTCAGAGGTAGAGTTACCTTTTGGAATACTCTAAAGATTTGTTGAACCAGCGGATGAACGAAATTGTAATATTTAATTATATTTCTTAGCTTAGATACAAGCATTTTGGAGCAAATCAATAACCTTATTCACAAAGAGATAATGTAAGAAACAGTTTAACAATAAAACAATGAACATTTATGAAAGATATTGCACTTTTGAAGGGCCGGAATACTTGAGTGAAGCTTGTAATATTTATTTTTATATTCTTATTAGCACAAGTAAAAGATTTCTAATCTTAAAGAATATAAGAATAAATTGATAAGATGATCAATCATCTAGATGCTATTTCCTATGGAAAACTTAATATCAAATAAGGGACTTTTTATTTTAAAGTTGATAAAGAGGCATAGTGCTGGTTTCTGTTTTGTGGCAATTTAAAGTTCGAAGACGATAAAAACTCTAATATCCCTAAAGATTTATACAATTAAAGTTAGATTAAAGTAATAAAATTAATAAATTAGATTCCAAACTCAATAGATGGATTAATGTCTGTCTACAGTAATCGACCATTGTAATTGGAGAAGGATATAAGATGTGTGAGATGCAATAAATTTGATAAAAGACAAAATTTTTGTGAGATACCTTATTACTATCTAATTCAATTTTAGGAAAAACCAATAATGCCCGAAAATTGGCCATTGGAACTAAAGAAAGAGGCTAAATAGGTTAAATTAATTAACCATAGTGATACCATTTAATACATCAACACAATATCATAAGTGCCATTAACCTTCTAAAAAATTCATTAAAAAGTGAATATCAATACATATGATTCAATAAAAAAGTTACCTGGATTTTAAACTAAATAGGTTTATGTTTGTGTAAATTGTTACACTGAATTAGGTAATGATTTGTAATTAATAACAAGCAAATTGTTAAGAGAAAATAGCCCTTCAAAGTGTAGTGAGTAAGTTATCGCCATCTTCAACTATGAGTAGTCTTAATAGGACATAATCTAAATAATCTTTAAGATAAAATGGGTAAAATGGATAAAAAAGTTTAAGACTCAAAGATATATTGAAACCTAAATCAGCTGATCCGAAAATAAAATTAATAGCAAGGACTAAGCCTATTTAAAATTATATTAATCTAAGATTAAATGAATTAAATTTGGGAACACCTAAAAAATATTCAATTGAATAACCTTCTACTGCAGAATTTTAATCAAGAAAAAATAAATCTGTATTACAAGACATACATACTTCATAAAGTAGGATTAATGGTGATAAATAGACTATGTCACTGTAGGAAAAACTATCATAGATGAGAATTACTGATTCTCAATATGAGAAACAAGTTTGAAAAATGACTGTTATATAATCTTAAAATTTTTTTATTTTAAAATAAAGAATAACGATCATATATGTATTTATAGCCGTAGATACCAAGAGCAAGGTTATCTTTAACACCCACAACTATGAAACCAATATAAGTTGAGTTTGTTAAAGATCTTACTCCAGTTAGATCTCAAAATATAAGCTATATAGATACATCACAATAGTATAGCATAGATTAACCTCTGCAATCGATAAATTTTAATGTTATAACTGGAAGAAATGAAGATAGGCTTAGTTAAAATCGATCATCAATAAGAGTATGAAAATAAAATATCATAGAATATTAGAAAGGAACCGATATACAGATCTGATAAGGAGAACTTAACAAGGGTACCTGGAAATTCATTTTGCGGAAAAGAACCATCCAATAAAGAATTATAGTTATAAATAGCAGAGTTGAGAAAATAAAAAGAAAATATGTGTTTCACATTAGCAGAAACCTTATAGAAGAACTAATAGTTAAAATAAAATTTAGATGTAATATTATTATGATATACATAGATAATTTAAAGGGATAAAGATTAGTAGGCATAATAGTATTAAACAAATCTGGATTAATTTGTATCAGAATTAAATGGACTTCATAGTATTATTAGATAGCTAGAGGAGCATAATTGTAGCTTATAAGAATAAAATGAAAGCTATTAGTGGCAAATAGAATAGTTACAAACTTCCTATAAGTATAAATGCTCCTAATAAAGTAGCTTTAATATTACGCAAAATTTTGGATCAAGTTGAATATAATATAATTCATTTAAATTAACCCTTTTTTAAACTTTTTAAAAATAGTTCTTTATATGATGTTTGGTAGCTTGAATCCAACACGTTGAATTTATTTTAATCTTAGTCTTTGAGTGGCTTTCGATTAGAGTTGAAATTCTAAGGCGATGTAGACTATCTTTATGAATTTTAGGTAGCTATTATTATTCATAAGTTTGGTACCATAAAAACTAGAATTCGTCTCCTTATGTCTTTTGCCAGTACTTTTAGCCCTAAAATCCGAATTATTTGTGGTCAGATAATTTAACACTTCTTTGAGCTTACTTTGATTCAATGGGGACAGGTTTCCCATATTCACTATGATTTCCCTCAAAGCTTAATTTGATTTTATCAGACGATTAGAGGCATCTCTAAATTCTGTTTCACATTCTTTAAACTATTCATCCTATTCCGACAGTTATTTAGTTAAACTATCATTTTCTTTGAGTATTTTTTGTAATTAATTTTACTATTCTTCCTTAATAAATTTTATAAAAAATACATAGTTTTTCTTAAATTCCTAAACCTATCTTTTAAGTTTTATTATGATATTATCGTCATTCTTTTTCTATAAAATTTGTATTTCTTATTGTGCTGATGTTAATGTTTCAATGAGTAATTTATTATTAGCCTCATATTGGTTATTCTAGTCACTAAGATCTAACAAATTTTGATTAAGCTTCCCAATATATTGACATATGGATGTTTGCAATTACCTTATTTTACCTTCACATTCTTTTAGTTTATCAAATTTTTGTGATTTATATGCTTACTAAAAATCTTTATAGATGATGTTGAAAATTTCACTTAAATAACTATCTCTTTATGTCGATGATTCGCTTTCTGTAGCACTATATATGACTGATAATTCTTTAGGTTATTATTGTAAGTTCTATTATGTCATTTTTTAGATCTAATGTTCCAAATCATCTAAATCACCTCCAAATAGATAATTTTCATATATCTTGTCATTTTAATCATTATGTAATAAATCTAAAAATACATTTAACTCTTTAGACATTTAAGAATTTTACATATGATTTGACGTATTCGTTATAATTATAATTATAAATAAAAATTATTCACTCTAATTATTATTCAACTTTCTACACATATTGTTTCAACTATTCATTCTCCTCAAGTAAATCAATAAGAGTCAAATACTTATATCGATTTGAGTGATTCTTAAAGTTTTATATCAGTTATTCTATTATCTACGAGTATGATTCAAAATCCAGTGAAATTTATGATCTTTAAAATTCTTCAATTAATAAACTATTAATAGTATAAATGAGTACTTATTGATTTCAAACTTAATACAAGGGAATGCAAATAAAGTTAATGCAGTAATGTGTATTTGATCATTAAATGAGTCATATTAGAATCTTTGGAGTAATCGTTCAAATACATATTAATTATGATTAAACAGCTTAATTATCTGTTCAATATCGATTCTATTAATAAGGAATCTTATTAATCTGAATATCAATTAATCCGAGGTTTTCTATCTTAATTATGTATTTCATGAATCTTAAATAAAGATAATTAATATTTAATTTTAATCTTTCATATCTATAGAAATCATCTAATAATTAGTTTTAATTATCAATTATCTGATAAGTTTATACATTAATTAGCTGCTGGTATTCATTCAGGAATTAATATTCAACTTCCATGTTTTATTCTTAAACTTCAATTTTCAACTCATCAAGTATTTGATAAATTACAAACATGCTGTCGGTATTTTATGGTGAATAAGTATATAATTTTCTTTGTAAAATTGGTTTAATAACTACTCTGATCTTCTCAAATAAAATATTCATAATTTTAGCCCTCTTATCTCGTGATATTATAAATTTGGATAACATTCTCAGTTTTTATATCAATTAAAGTATATTTATCATCGCATTTTAATAATCATAACAATTAATTAGAGATAGCCTTAGATTAAAACTATAATTATGGAGTACTGTATCAAAATTAAATATGTAGTAATCATCTAAGTCTTACCTTAAATCAATATATTTGATTTATGATTCCTTTTTGTTGGAAGGATAATTAGTGTTAAATTTGTGATTATAGTATTCCATTAATACGTAAGCATGATAATCTGAGTTCTATTTGCTAGCTTAAGATACAATCTGATTCAAAATAGGGTCATCAAAATATTAAATGTATTCAAAAATTAATTCAAAGTTTGAAATACCTTTATAATCTAAGAGATTAAGCTTTTAGAATTCCTTATTAATTATGCAAATCATAACTAGCTCCTCAGTGGGCTGATTTGGGTACTATAAAAGTTTACAATATTACTTAAAATGAATGTTATATTACCTAATTAACTTCAAATAAGTATGAGTGTTTATCATATTTAAAGAGATAGCATATTGGAGTTAAATTATAAACTTATTGAGCTTATCATCATTTGCAATTTGAATATAGTCATTATAAAGTGAGGAGAAGAACTTTGGATAAAATTTATCAAAATAAGAGTTCAATAAGGTTAGTCCCTCTAATATGAGAGTTTAGTTTTTACTCATTATCAACCCTAGAAGATATTCACTAGTCTTTATTTTCTCCAATTATACAAACATACCATTACTGATTTATTAGTTTATTAATTGTATTGATATCTTGATCGAACCTAGATCATTTTTTTCATACAAACCCTACAATTATTAAATAATCAAGTCATCTTCAGTCAAATATTGTTAGACTAGTGGATTATCCAATTTTAATTGAGCTTATAAATCATCTTTAAATTTTTCCTGCTCTTTCTTCTAATATATTGTACCAGTCTGAAACATTTTTATCAAATTATCACTAAGTGAGTCCTTTATTTGATTCTATAATTTTTCAATTTCAATAGGATCAAGTGATTAAAGGGTTGATAAATTTTCCTATTCTAATTTTTAGACTTCCTGAACACTCAATCCATGAGCTTAGGCCTTCTATTCTACAGATGGCTATTAAGAGACATCAAAGGTTTGTGGGAAACCTTCCTTTTATTCTAACTTTTAACCTTTGACTCTTTGCGAAAAGAGTGATTATTTTTTCATTTATATTATTTTTTATGAAATTCTCAAAGTTGACGCATTTTGGATTTAGTCTAGCCAAGCCAGGACAGAAATTTTTGGTATTATTTGGTGCTCCAGGAGTATATATATATTATATCTAATATAAAAGGTTGGTAAAGGAACATTTGCTAAATTGTTCATAAAAGATACACAATTCAACCATATTTCTACGGGAGATGAAATTAGAAAGATCTTAAAGGGTTAAACTAGTGCGGGGTTTGATTAAAATCTCATCAAGGAAATCAAAGAAATTGTTTAGAGAGGAGGACTTGTATCCGATGATATTGTTTTGAACATCTTGAAAGAAAAAGTTAAGGAGCCTGAATCAGCTAAGGGAGTTATTCTAGATGGTGTACCTAGAACATTACATTAACTGGATTTATATGATAAGATCTTACCAACTCATGTTGTAGTGAATGTCACTCTTAGAAATGACATACTGTTAGAAAAATTAAGTGCGTATAATATAAACATTAAAATAATAATCTAGTCGAAGAACATGTATCGGATGTGGAAATGCATACAACATATGCGACATCAATAGAGATGGGTACGTTATGGAACCTTTGAATCCAAAAAAAGAGGGTGTCTGCGATTAATGTGGAGGGAAATTAGTCGTCAGAGATGATGACAAGAAAGAGGTAACGTTTTTGTCAATATAACTTTTTATTTATTATTAGATCATTGAATAAAGAATGAAAGAATACGATTAAAAAACACATCCGTTATTAGAAAGATATAGATAGAAAGGTGTTGTTATTGATTTTGAGGTTAAGAGGGGAAAAAAAGATTACCCAAGATTATGGGATCTTGTTAAAGTAAAGCTTTATTGAATTTAAATAAAAAAACAACAAAAATATATATTTAATAAAAAATCACGTATTTGGGTTCTCAGGAAGATCTTACTATCTTCGACGCACTATAGGATTGCTATTTGCATTAAACAACACAGGAACTTGCACCATTTAATTGAGCTTCGGATCGTATTGTTTAATGCTCTTATTTTGATTTTACTTACTGACATTACATCCCATATTTTTTTTTTTATTTTTTTTTTAATTTGTATAATTTTTTATTTATTATTCCAAAAATCATAAAAAGCAATGAGGCATAAAAAATAAATAAATTAAACTCAAACTGATTAATTTCTAGGCACTACGAGATCTCTTTCGGGGAATATATTGCCACTCTCACATAAACATTCCATCATAGGTGGATCACTTGTTCTATTTGGTTATTTGTTTCTAGATTTCCTCTCTGTAAAATTAATTCCTTCCATCCTTATTTTTGATATAAAAAATATCAGTATTTCGCTCTATGTAAATTCAGGAATTCTGTTTTTTTGTTAAATAATAAATACTTGAATATCGCGTTAAGAAATGTTGATAACTAATCCTGCCTATCTTATATTTCTAAAGGATTTTCTTTCGTCTATCCAATAAGTTTTCTTTTTGGAAATGGGGGTAACGGATTTATGAATTTTTTCTTCTTCATCATACAATAATACTCTCGTAGATCGCTATATCTGGCCAAAAACTTATGTTTTGTTTATCTCTTTGAATCATAAAGGTAAATAGTGTAGACAACAGCATCATTTTAAAAAGTGTAATCCTCGAAGAAAAATGTATATCGCTGATCTTTATTAACTCCTTTCGCTTGATTCTTTCCCTTCTTAAATTTTCTATCTTATTTCTCTAAGTATGATCTTTTTAATTCATCCATTTAGTTCCAACATACATCCTTTGAATACTCTCCTTCAGTTCGGGCTGGTGTGATTAGGATTGAATCATCTAACGAGGGTGGTAGAAACTCCTTGACTGAAGGGAATGGATGTATTTTTTCTATATTTAATGTTTCTTGTAAATATTATTAAAGCTCTTTACTCTATTATTTTTTATTAATAAAAACTATAAAATACCCTAGTTAGTATAGCTTCTGGACTCTCATTAGTTCTTTTGAAGTATGATCTGCCTGGGAATATTGGTAATTTAACTTAAAGTTTAAAGTCTTAAGCCGTCTTGCTCCACAACTAATCTAACTCTTTTAAATCGGAATAACGTTTGTAAGTTTCCTTCATAGCACCAATCAAGCTGACAGTTATACAATAGTAAACTTTCTTCTCCCTAATCTCATAAGAGTTAACTAAGACCGTATACATTTATTTATTATGCGTATTATTCATAATATTTTATATTAAATATACTAATCAACGATAAGATATTTTGCAAAAGCGAAAATTTTTATTAATCAATAATCATTTAAGAACTCACACATCTCCTATTTCGTCCATTCCTCCTTCTTGAAGAAATTCTCACACTCTTCCAAGCTGAATTGAAATCCAGCTCGCCTGCACAAGCTCAAAAATAATGATTGCGAGATATTCTCAGTAAAATCGCCGAGTAAGTCCTTGATCGGAATTATGTTGCTCTTGTGGAATGATTTCTTCAAATATTAACTGAGTTTAGCTAGTAGGATTAGTTTGATTGTTTAGTCTCTTACAAAATTATCTTGTCTAAACTGCCCTTCATAATTAAATTCATTAATTTTAATTAGCTTCATGAATTGGTGTACATCTGTAATATCAACAAAAAATTGTTCCCCCAACAGTTTTTAAAGCTTTTGATGAATTTCTTCAATCAGTGATAAATTAAACAATTCTTAATAGGATATTCCTCTTTTTTCTAATTTTGATTTAATTTGGGTTACCTAAAAATTAATTTAGCTTTATTCTTTGCACAGATTTATTAGTAAATATAATTATTATTTCTAGTAATTACTTATTATAATGTTTATTACCTTA
Organism: Paramecium bursaria; assembly: GCA_016759055.1. NCBI lineage: Eukaryota > Ciliophora > Oligohymenophorea > Peniculida > Parameciidae > Paramecium > Paramecium bursaria. Next base: position 85,722 of record VMTU01000005.1, on the reverse strand, counting down.
AATTCATTTATTTCTTATCATAGAGTTTATAATCAAGGGTTTGTTGCTTAGATTTCTCATCTCCATGATGATACAAACATTTCTTTCTATTCAACCATCCTAATTTTTAGGATTGTAGATTTCTTTATTCTACATATATAGGTTAGTCAATCTCGTCTACTTAGAATAAATTATAAAATTGTTCCTCATTCATTTAACCCTAATTTGAGATATCCAACCTTCTAAATAAATCATCAATGTCAAGTTTGAATTCATTTTAAGTAATAAAATTCTATAAACTCTTTTTGTTGATAATGCCTTTAACACTTACTTAGTTAAAGAAATCTTCAAGATTGATTTCCGATTCTAAAATATACTTTTGCAATTATTAAAGAATTTTTATCTCATGACCGATCAAAATTTATAGATGCTCCTTGATTACATGTCCTTCATCTACTTATAACATTTCTTTATTATGTTTTACAGTTAGTTATTTTCTTAATGATTGATTTGTTTTTGGTAAACAAAACTCAATGAAATTAGCAAATATCCATAAATCCTAATCCCTTTCTGAGTATATCTATATTAGTTTTCTAGCCACATTAATATCGCAATTCACTAAACCAGAAATACTCTCTGCAGTTATGAATTCATTTCCATCTGAAATGGCTTGAAATGCTCTATGGAGAGTGAAGAACTGATTTGATACCATTTGTAATCGTATTTATTCCAACTTTTTCTCTTAAAGAGATAGATAGACGAAGATGTTAAAAATTTTCTATCCGTTCATAAATTATTATTATCAATATCTAAATATTTATCCTCTACATCACAATCCTCTGCATTTCCTTTTACTCTTTCAAGTAATTTAATCATGTCAACAAGTGTATTATCCAAGCTTTCCAATAGATGTGTATCAATAGAATCTCTTGGTTCATTTTATCGTATTGCTAAACAAAGTTAGTCAAAAACCCTCTATGCTTCTATTGCATTCGCATATTAACTCTATTTTTATCGATGTGTGTGGAAGTATTTAGCATTAGGTAATTTGCTAACGAATGGTTTGATTGGTATAGTAGGTTTTGGATGATAGTCAAATAGTTTAATTTATTGACTATTGAATATAATTGCCTTTATTTTATCTATCTCATTCAATTTTTTTATGATATATATGACATCCATCTATTTGTTGATCATTAATGAACCATATTTGATTTATTCAAACTTATCGGTGTTCTATTTCATCATACATCTAATAAAGTAAAAATACTCAGTAATCTTTAATTTAATTTTTTAATGCGTAACAGTAAAATATTTAATTGCACTATGTTATAATGCTGCTTAAATATCATGATATTTAAATTTAAAAGGAACCATATTCCGTTTTGATGACTTTATTTCCGTCTATATCAAATTATCAGATTGTCTGTAATTATTTAACTACAGATTTATGGAGACATCTTAATTTACATTTTTCAATTTAGTTTCCTTTTACCCTTCAAAATTATACAGCTAGTTCATGATTGATACTCTGTAAGTAAGTTCACTTATTGGTAATTAAATTATGAAGGCTATAGAAAATATAACTTACCATAATCCTCCAATTTACGCTAGTACAGTTTACAATTTGGGATAATTTCTATAATTGACTATCTCTATCAGCTCCATTCTAAATACAAGACTCATCATCAATCCTCTGTCATCTTTAGGATTAATTATAATTTATACTAAAATCTATCAGTTCAGTTTGCCTTGAATATTGAAGTGTTTTTTCTGTACTTATTGTAGACATTAAGGTACCAACATCAGTATGTGCTGTTATTGACTACATGTAAATTGTTAGTTCTTTGTACATTTTGCTTGATATGGTTGTGTAAGTGTCTTATCCTCTAGGATGAATTACATGATCTGGATCTGATAGGTCCATGTAATTTGAACTGAATTATAATGAAAAGAAATTTGATTCTAATTTGTCTATCATAGTCTGTCTTGGCTAACATTGGACTCTCGGTAATTCCTATTCATCCTAATCATCATCGCACATTTCTATTAGCACTTGTATGTATTAATATCTAGATTAATCAAAAGTGCCTTCAATTTAAATTTCCTTCTATTTGTCCCAATCTATACAATAATTAGTAGAAAGATCAAAATGCTCAAAATAACTGCTGAGTTCAGCTTGTCGTAAATTAGCTTAGGTACATGGGGTTATATGTAACTGGCTCTTGGTAACATTCTATATAGGAGATCCGTCATTCCTTATACAAAATCTATATTTACCCTTAAGTAAAGACAGAAATAACATATGCTTTCACATTGTATATTGATGGGTCTATATAAGTTGCAAATGAGGGATCCTGCACTCCGAATGTTAAAGTGAAATTATTTGCAGTTAACTTTGACATTTAGGGTTAGGCATGATATATTTATGTTGAGTATGAATTTGGATTTGCTCTATCATATAAATCAGCTAAAGAATTGAAGAGCATGGCTCCCATCAGGATCATTAAACATATGGATAATAATGCTCCAAATAGTGTTTTGTGAGTTTATTGATCCTTTATCAGCAATTTGACTTCCCTCGAGAATAAATCCAATCGCTTTAGACCTTTTATAACTCTATTTTTCATTTTCCAACAAGATTTAATTCTAATGCGTATATATATTAAACAAGAAATTTTACATATTTGTAGAAATCTGAAATGAATAATTTGACTGTACTAATATATAATTAATGTTATAATAAATATGATTAGTTTTCATGATGAGCTTTTTAAAATAATTTCTTTCTCACAATAATTAATTTAATTTATAAAATAGAATGCTGCCAACAAATAAGCCTGATTTAAAAAATGCTAATTTGACTAATTTTCTCAGAGACCCTAAATTAGTGATCAATACTGATAAGAAACCCACAAGAAGAATAATTAGATAAGGAGTTATTGAGAAGAAATGATAAATCATTCAAATTATTCAGAAACATTAATATTCAATACTCTAGACATTATTTCAAGCGCCTCTCTTAATGATGGATCTTTTCTAGGATCACGTAATTTCTCTATTGCTAATTTCTTTCTATTATCAGCTATAACATGTTTTATTTTAGATGCTTTTAGACTGCTTTCAAGCACTAATATTTTTTCTTATTCTAATTTTCTAGTCGATTAAATAATCAAAGTACCCCTAATCTAGAATCATCTTGGATTCTCTTGTCTGTAAGTTATTTTTTGAGTAATTGAACTTATTTTGCATTAGTTGTTGTAGTTTAAGTTATCTCTCCCGTTGAATATCGGCTGGAGTCTTATCCTCTTCGATAATTACAGACTTTGCGGTTTTTGAAAAAACCTTCATAGACCTATTCCTTTCCATAAGCATTCTTTCGTCTATTGTTTAATCCAGTATTCTAACATCTTCGCAAATACCCAATATATTATATCTTAATGCGGTGATATCTTTCAATAGATTTCGGCAATCTTCATCATCAATTATTTTGTAACTTGGTTATCTAACCATAATCATATAAACTTCAACCCTCTCTTTAAAATACTGAAGCATTTCTTGGAATAGAGCAACATTCTATTCATAAATCTTCACCTCCTTGTCTAATTTTATCTATTCATCTTTTTGTTTATTAACAGGTGACTCTTTGATGCCTATTGATTCTGGTTGCTTTCCATATTCTTAAAGTAGAATGGAACCAATTGATTAGACTAATACTATAATTTCTTCGATTCTCTGATTAAATGCACTAATATTTGCAGTCTTCATTTGACTTATTATTTTGTTCATTTTCGCCTTGTCTAGTAAAACATTCTTTAAGGTGTTTAATTTATCATTAACAATTTTTATAAGATCCCTCAACACTACATATTGCATGCTTTTATCTTAATTAAGATCAATATACCTCTTCTAACAAATGCATCATACTGCACATATGGCAATCCTTCAAACAAATTGGCTCGTTCTATCTCTTTGTATCTGAAGTTACGAGTCCTCGTTTAGTTCCATTTTTTTTAAGTTCCCTACATAAATTAAATTATTTTAGTATGGAAAGGTTTGACGAATATTTTTTCACCATCGCCAAAGAAACTGGAGGTATTGAAGGAGTTCTGAATTCAATGTTCAGCTTCCTGTAGAGGCGGACTGACTTTTTTTATGAATGTAAATATGTTCTAGATAAACTTTTAGGTGATCCAGGAGATAAAATGGGATTTCCACCAGGCCAACAAGCAAGCATAGTTGGATCAATCTTCAAAAAGTTTTAAGATGAACACTACAAAAAGCATCCGCAAAAGTCAAGAGAAGAATATCAAAAAAAGCTTTAAATATATAAAGAATAGCAATAGAAAATACAAGCTTAATAAAACTAAGAACAACAGAAGCAATAAATTTAGCAATAATAGAATAAAAAAGAAATAAAAAGCGATTTCAATACATATAATGGAGGTAAAACAGAAAAGTATTCTTGGAGTTAGACTGGCGCTGATGTAGTTGTAGGAATCAACTTGAAAGAACATGTAAACAAAAAATAAGTATATATTGTATTATAAATCAGATTAAAGTAGATATCACAGCTACAAATCTCGTCTTGAAAATAAAAAATAATGTATATATTAGTGGAAAGTTCTATGATAGAGTTAAATATGAAGATTCAACCTGGTCTATAGAAGGGGATCTATTGACATTGACTTTGGAAAAGGCGAATGATAATATTTGGAAAACTGTAATCTAAGGAGATGAAGAAATTGATGCCACTAAAGTAGAAAACACCAAACCCCTTGAAGAATTTGATCCAGAAACCTAAGGAGCTCTTAGAAAGATTATGTATGAATAATAAAGAAAGCAAATGGGTTTACCAACTACGGAAGAGGAATCATAATTAGAAACTCTAAAAAAGGCATGGGATGCTGAAGGTAGTCCATTCAAGGGATAGCCATTTGATCCATCTAAGTTTAATCTTGGTGGAGGGCAAATGTAATTCTGATACGGAACATAAATTTTATGAATTTAAATATAATATTAACGCATATGAATCAAATTCCTTTTAGAGAGAGAAACATTAGATACATTAACCATTTGAAAAGAATTCAACAAATTGAGTGTCGATCATTAAGCAAAACAACTAAAGTTGTCAAACCAAAATCATAGTTTAAATAAAAAGAATTGAAAAAATGGATTCAAGTATATGATGAAAATTAGAAACTTTTTAATACTATCAGTAATGCCAAGTCTACCATATGCAAAACAGTAGAAGTATCTGATTTTTGCAGATAAACCAGGTTTCCTTCTGTTAAATGATTATTTTTTACTTATAATATATATATGTTTATAAAAGCATTTTAAGCAGGAAATTATTTTGAGTTCTTTGATCCTAAAGAAGCTCAGTCTACTAATAAAGATACAGTTCAAAAATATTATAAACTCTATAGAGTCACCATTCCAAGTTAAAGAAAAATTGTATTTGATAAAGCTTGGTATGATTTTTAATATAAATTAGTGGCTTTTAGATTGATCTTCAAGGTTTTGGCAACAAATTAATCTTACCAAGAACAGGCGATCTAGGATTAATTTAATAGTTTTTAATTTTACAGGTGAGTATTAGTCCATTTCATCATTGGACATTAGAATTGGATGTAACTGATATTACCAAAACAAAACGAAGAATAGTTCTGACTTCATCAGTAAAATAATTGGAGAAACATCATTTTCATATTAAATCTCCAATTGATTTGATTAGGAGAGAATAATGGTTGAATCTATGCATTGATATCTGGAGTTTCATGGAAGCCTTTCAAGGTAATCAATTTAAACCAATTAGGGCTGCACTTTTAGGTCACTTGATGGCATTACAATTGGAGCCCCTTGTAGATTAAGAAAGATATTTTTGATGAAGAATCCAATAGAAGACTCTGAAGTGGAAATTCCTTTCCCTTAAGGATTTATGCAAGTACCTAAGCAAGTTAATTTTCCAGAGGGTTTCCCCTATAGTAATTAGATTATAACGTTTCGATTACTAAATTACAATTAATTTTAATTGTCTCATTAAATTTAGAATATTCCTGATGATCCTCAAGAAGTTTATTAGCCTTAATAATTCATGAAATATGAATAAAAGGATACCAAATAGAAAATATCAAGTGGAGAGAGTGATCTCAAAGATGACTCCTAATATTTTAGTGATATTGAAGATTAAGTTATGGATTTAATTTATGATCCTACTAGAAGATGTTATATTGATCCTAAAACGAATGAAATGTATAAATTAAAATGAATTACAAATCAATTTAGATATACTTTGATAATATATTCTTAAATCTAAGTTTAAAATGGTTGGCCCAAACCACAAAACTTTATTCAAATGTTTTAGTAACTAACTACTCGATTGATGATATCGAAGATTGGTTATTTAAACCTCTTCAATAGATTCTACAAGACTGTAAGGAAAATGAATAATTTAATTATGGTTTTTGAGAAATAGTAAATTCTGTGATAGTAAAAATTTACTAATAATCGATCATCAAATGAAGATTATTATGATATATGTATAAATAAAGTAATACAAAGAAATCAATTAGAAAATTTTAACTTATTGGCAATGTCGTGAGTGTCATCGCCAAGGTCCTCAACATCAGTTTCCAGTTTTTTAATCCATTCTCTTGCCTATTTAAATCGTTCCACTGTCGGTTGTTCAGTTGAAAGTTTTAACATAGCTATTTCCAATCTCAGTTTTCCACCAATTTTTATTATCTCTTGAGTCCAACTATCTAATAATTTATGATCAATGAAAAAATCATTTTATGTCGATTTGAGGAATTATTCATATTGCTTCACAATTGGATGTGATTTCTCCAATATCTTCAGAGGCTTAGTTATCTCGTATTTGTATAGATCTATTTGTTAGTCGAGGAAATATCTATGTCGTTTTATTGGAATATTCAAGATGCTTTCATTTTCTATGCTAGTAATAGATGTTTTTGTTGTTCTACAACTCTCATTCGATTATTTTTTGGCAGCACAAATCGATCCCATTTATTTTTTAATTTAAAATTAGTCATATAGGAAAATTGAATGATTATGCACATGAAGAATTTAATTCAAGAAATTCTAAGAACTAAGATTTTAATAATTAGAAGTTAGTCATATCAAATCATATATTTATTTAAGAATTTATCAGTTAGTAAATTATAGAATAATTATTCCATTTATTTGTTTTTTTAATGATTTCATAATTTAGGGGTTTGAAAAATTTAGTTAGGATTCTATTAGTTGAGCCAGCATGGGAACAAGGATATTAAGAATAATAACTAGTTGATGAGGGTAAAATACATAAGTATATTTTGCAGCTTATAGATACTTATCGAAACAAGAATATGAAAAAGCATTATTCTATTATATGTAAGTTTATGAAATGAATCCTTCATAAGAATTAGAAGGCTCTATCATATTTTGTATGAACATATTAGGATAATATAAAGACGCTCTTGAATATAAAGGAAAGTACTCGAATAATCGAGAATTAATGATCAATAAATGTTTTTCCTACTTGATGTTAGGAGATTTTGAATAAGCTCAATCTCTTGTGAATAAAATAAAAGTTAACTCTAGCATAGTTTAGGAAATTAATACTATACTAGTAATTCAATAGAATTAATAAAACAGCGTAAATATCGATTCCCTTGAATTATAAAATCCGATATAAAAATGCGTTATATATGAACTTCGCTAGAATAAAAGATAATTGTCAGCAAATACATTATATTAACTTTTTCGATTCTTAGATCAAAGAGGCGTATATTTATAATAAACAATTAAATTGATCAGGAAGATAGAAGATTAATTTAATAGTTCCTACACCTTGGCAAAGCATAGAATAAAAACACTAAAAATATACTCACTTGTAAGTTTAGTGTTTCCTAAATCTATACATTATTAAAAATTAACAAATTTACATTATAAAATAAAGGAAATCCAATCATCTTAATATATCGATTGTATTTTAAAACTAATGAAACTTTTTTTAGAAAAATAAATTAATAACATTTGTGAAAACCTATTAGATAACATCCATTTAAATTTTTCAAACCTTGATTTAGAAAGTTAATTTATAAAAATAAATTAATAAGACCTCCATATTGAACTAGCATATAGTTGTTATAAGTTAGCCAGAAAATAAATATTATAAAGGGAGACTTAGAAATAAAGATATCAAAAAGTTTTGCTATAATCAAACATCAAATATTATAGAGAATTAGGTTAATTGTATGAGAGTTAGTTATATTTTTAATGTAAAATTATTTAAATTTATCAAGCGACTGAACATTAGATTGCTTTAGAAGATTTTCTTATAATATTCCATCATTTGAAACAAAGATGTGTATTTGATTTGAAATAATTACTTGAAAAAATATAATATAAATTAATTTTAAATTATTAATGAGCACAAAGAAAGTTGACTCAATTATGAAATACACTAAATATACGGCATTGTTAGCTGTTGGAGCAACTTCTTCATATTTTGCTTATTACTTCTATAGACGAATTCAAATAATGAAACCATTATAATTTAAGTTTGATTATGACTTTGAAAATGCATGGAAAGATTTGGTTTATGATGAAAACAATATAACCCTTTAATCAATCAAAGAAGTATTTGATCAAACTCTAAAAGTTGGCTTTAGAGGATTTATTACTATTTCAAATTACATGGAAAAATGTATATATAAGTTACTAAATGAGAAAGAAGATTTTTTGGGTGGGGTTCTAGTGATTTCTGTGTTAGAAATGTCATAGAAGAATTCGGTAGAAAGATCAAATTCTCCAGGGAAGTTATCCAATAATTGCTTAATTTTAAAGGATATAATTACTAGACTTTCGCTAATTTAGTATTTTCGAGAGCGAATTTAGATTAATCGATCGTATAACTAAGAAAATTATTTGAATCATCTTTTTTTCAGTAAGATTGTATTCATAAAATAGGTAATTTAATGAATGTTCAAAGCAAATGAATGGAGATGAAATATTATACTATATCTCTAAATTCACTGATATAGTAGACAAAAAAAAAGAAGAAATTTAAAAGATTAAGAATTGTATTATAAGCCACAACTTCAACGGCCTCAAAGCAATCATATTTTTATCATATCTTCGTGACATTTGGTATTTATAATTTGGTTTCGAATATTAAGTATGTTTCACATCGATGTAAAATTATGAATAAAATGTAAATATTGTGTTTAGATTTAAGCATCCTTAAGCAGCTAATCTTAGCTAAGTAATTTAAGAGGCTGATACATTCAATAAGAAATTAGAAAAACTATTTTTTGAATGAGGATTTTTATGAAATAACATTATATAAATATAAATAAAATACATTTTTACTCATTTTTAATCCTTAGGATGTGGTAAATATTCAATTTCTGATTTGTCCTTTATTCCCAGTGTTTTTATAATCCAATCCTATATTCCTGAATAACTTCCAGGATATTTACTATGATCTTAAATCCAAATTGATATTAATAAAAAGTTTCGCTTGGTATGCATTATCTGTGAGAAAATTTTGCTTAATATAAGAAAATTACAAGTCCACATATGTGTTGCAAATGTTGGTTTTCTTCACCTAAGTATGAAAGTACTAACTCCTCCCAAACCCGATTTTCCCATCCATGTCTGACACGTAATATAAATCTACCACCATCTTAATTTTATGGATCCTCCCAAACTGGTTTTATCCCATCTTAGAATAATAGAAATTAGGCCCCCTCTGGTAAACTATCAGGCTTCACCATATATCCATAATATGACCAAAATTATTTTGCTGTTTAAAAGGTCCCTTTAGTTGATATGATAAAAGTACCTATCTTCTTAATTGAATCTTCAAATTGCTATTAGTCTTATGTTGCTTAAAGCCAAAAGGAGTATTTTCTTTAAAGTTAGATGTCTTGAGTATTCATTAAGAATTAAAATAATTAATTTATATCATAGATAAGAAAAGCTTCATAAATCCTTTATCATTCCATTCAAAACTATCGCCTTCTCTCTTTTAGTTCTGAATGCATGCTTAATCTAATCGATTTCAGCTTCTACTCTTTGTTATGCCTATCATAGATTTTAAATATTTACATGCTTAAAAATATCCTAATCAAAAGAATCAAAGATGTCTTTTAATATGTTATTTAAATTTTCAGGGTTTTTCAGGATTTCTGTTTTAATCCATTCCAATTTTTTAGTCTAATCCATTTAATATTATTATGAATAATAAAATTAAATGGGTCATTTCGCTCAAAAAATCTATAACCAATAATTAATAGCTTGAATTCACTAACTAAATTTATGTATCTTACGTTTATTAGGATAAACCTTTTTTATAAATGATAAAATATAGATTTATCAGGGATGGAGAAATCATTTGCTTTTTCGATAAACGAAGCAAGACATTTAAATAGTTATCAAAATATATTTAAATATTATGGCACTTTCCCTTATCCAAGGAAAAATACATCATAAGTTGCATCTAGGAATAAATAGAGGATCAAAATCTAAAATACGAATTCTGGTTATATGTTGAAAAAGAAGAACGAAAAGCATATCATTGTGTTCCACCAGATTAATATTTTCAAGAGAAGCAATCAGATTAAGACAAGTTCAACCCCTAAGATAAAGATGAATTATCCTTTAACTTTGCAGTTGTCAAATTTATACCCTATCAGGTAGAACATACAAAAGACGTAATGCCACAGGTTATTGCAGACTCTAGGACATCGTTCGAATCGTTATTTAAACCATACAAGAAGGTTTAAAAGATCTAACACTCCTTAGAAAATAATGAATGGATTTCTAGACAATTAAGTTGATTTTATAAATTAATTAAAAACATATGGATCAAAGTTCAAGAATCCAATCTCACTATAAACTAAAAGATTTAGAATATGATAGATTCTTTGAAACCTTAACAGTCGAATATAAATTACTCAAAGTATTAGTTTAGTTTTACATTTAATTGAAAGAAGCTAACACATTAATGCCAGATGAATTGTTTTGATAATTCATAACTAAATATAAAGTAGAGTGAGAATTGTGCAAGAAAATGCCTAGACCCATATTTAAATTTAAGGAAATAAATTTAAGAGAAATTAAGTGGATGTTAAGATCAATTTTAATAAAGAGAGCCAAAATGTTTGGAAGATTAAGCTTAGTTAGATCGTAATACCATATAATATCATAAGTGTGCTACTAAGATTTAAATGCTAGATTGAGGCATTGTTTAGACAATCAAAAGCTTATTATTAAAGATCTCTATAAACAAATGATAAAATAATTATGAGTGTATTTATTTAAAGTTTGAATCAGCATTTTTTTGTTTTTCCCATATTTTATTCTTATAAATACCTTGTTTGATGACTTTTTCCTTCAGCTTTTTTCCCTTAACTTTATATCGCAAAACTTAATTCCCTTATCATTATACATTTTAATATATAAAATATTTAAATTTAATTGATGCCATTGTTATTAATTTGTGGAAGACCAGGTAGCGGAAAAACTAAAAGAGCTTTAGAAATAGCCAATTATTTAGAGAAGAACTTCTAGAAGGAGTGCATTATTGTGAATGAAGAAAATAGTAAGATAATAAGAAATGAGGGATATAAAGATCCTAATAATGAAAAACAAACTAGAGGATTTTTAAGATCTAGCGTAGAAAAATATGTTCAATCTCACATCGTTATATTTGACTCCATGAATTACATAAAAGGGTTTAGATATGAAATATTCTGTTTAGCAAGAGCGGCCAAAACTACTTATTGTGTTGTAAATTCTTTCATTAAAATAAAAAGCTATATTGTAATTCCCCTTATGAAGTTTGTGTAGAATATAATAAAAATAGAGAGGATTAGTTCAATAACGAGCTTTTTGAAGATTTATTCAAAAGAATGGAGGTTCCAAATCAATTAAACAAATGGGATAGTCCATATTTTGAAGTAAGATTTAATGAGCAAACACCACTTGAAGAGATCAGTGAAACTCTTTTAGTAATGAAGAATAAGTCAAAAGATCCTGTGGCAACAAAGTAGGAAAAGCTGCATGAAGGGAACTTTGTTCATGAACAGGATAAGAGAATTCAAGAAATATTTGAACATATTTAGAAAAACTAATTGGATGATATATAAAATAGAAATGGTGTTATGAAATTTCCTGGATCCTAATGCACTATTAAAATATATAAACCTTTAAGCCAAATAGAAATAAAGAAATTAAGATTGGAATTTCTTAATCTTATTAGGGTTAATCCAATAAATAATATAAATCTAGTTCATGACGCATTAATAAATTTTTTATAGGGGTAGATAGATAGATTACAATGAATTATTAAATACATTAATTTTTTTGTTCTAATGCAGTAAAAAATTCTTGAATATCTCAATGATTGTGAAATCTTGCTTTAATCATCACAATCTTAAACTGTACTTGAACTAATGGCCAGATCACTAATAGAAATGATATGTAATTCTATCTTTATAATCATAGACTTTTTGATTGACAAATTAGAAGAGTTTTAGGAGGATTCTAGATTAAACCAATAACAACACGAAATTAATCTCCAAGATTTAAATGAGAACTTAATGAGTCTTGGATAGTAGTTAATATAAAAGGACCAGTTAATAGCTAACCAGTTGCAGATAATAGAGAATTTAGAAAATTAAATTTTAATTGCTGACTAAAAGTTGAAATTTTGCTATCTGTAGGTGGATTCTCAGAATATGGTTCTAATTCAGGAGCATAATGAAATCTTGAGATTAAATGAAGAAAGATTTTAATAAACAAAATTAGAACAAGTAAGAATTAATTAATAATTAATGACAAAAAATTCATAATAAGAAGAAGAAATAATTAATCTGAAACATTAAGTCAAACTATTGGAAGATCATATCACAAATTAAGAAGATAAAAATTATAATAGTATATTATTAGATAAAAAAACATAAAAGAAGTTCAAAAAATCATCTTTATCTCATATTGATTCTATGATGAACACAGTAAAATCGATATCTTGTATCTAATAAACTTAAAATGAATTGAAATATTAGTAATAATTTATAGCAACTAAATAAAATTTGAGTTTGATAAAGGTTGAAGAGTATTCAAGCTTAGATCTTGATGATTAAGTTTCAACCTGTGACAACGTTAACAAATTAAGCAATTAATATTTAGATCCATATTTAGTTCATTTTAAATTGGTATTATATTTAATTAATATTTTTCAGTTAATTTAATCTGTAAAACTTAATCTAAGGTAATAGAGGGTTTTACAAGCTAATGTTAACTACTTATGGGATTAGTTCCTCTTAAATAAGATACCATTTAACAAATGGTATGGATTAATAAAGGCAGAGATATAAAAGATTTGTGATTGATTATTAAAATAATTTTTTTAAAAAATATTTATGTAAGATTAAATTCTGGAATATTTACGGGAATGCGAAAATATGATTCGAAATGATCCAAATGTAACCGTTTTAGAATTGTTAATTAGATCGTTAATGGATATGATATGTATTTTTTTATTGTAATAAAGACTTTCTGCTTGATAAATTTGAACAAATTGATCAAGAAAACTAAGTTGTCATCAAATAGTTATAAGATGAACTATCTGCTGTTAATAACAATTACAGGCAGTAGGCTTAATTCGATATGGAACTTCGTAATATTTAGAAAGAGTAAGTTAACATGATGAAATAATTGGAAGAATAATTAGTTTTGGCAGAACAGAAATTGAATAAATAGGAATCTTCACAAAATTAACTGGAAGAAGAAATTCACTAAAGATACCTCAAGAAACAGAGGGACATAGAGAAGACTTATCAAACTATGAAGCACGATATGGATCATTACATAAAAGTTGTTCAAAATAATTACTAGTTTGTAGAATAATTAAATGTAGAGCTAAAGAAGGAGAACGAAATACTATAGAGGCGGATTAATCAGCTTGAGGAACTTTAAGATCACGTTATAGAAAGATAATAGAAGTAATAACCTAAGAATGAGAATATATCAGGAATGATGAAAACTTTGCAATCGATAGGCCAGATACAGAAGCATATCGACAACTCAATAAATAGAACTCAAATGACAAGATAATACTTATCTATGGTCAAAGTAGAAGACTATACAGAGGATGATGATAGGTTATCTACAGCAGGTGGAGCACCTTTATCACCAGGAGTAATATAGAACCCATATTACTAATTTTTCTTATTAGTATTTTATAATTTTAAGTTTAAAGTAATCCTAAGCAGTTAAACTAGATCTAAAAAGACCTAAATATTTATCTGCCTCGGTAAATCATTTATATGGAGAGTTTTTAAAAGAAAAGATTCCATTTAACAAATGGTATGACAGGATAAAGAATGCCATACTATCTTAATATTGATTATGACTATATGATTTATCATACAATGAATAAAAAAAAATCTTAAAAAAATATTTTAGAATTTCATTCTCAGAAGTTCTTTAAAAATTATCTTAATTATTCTTATTTCCCATAGGCTTAATCCATGTATGACTTGAATTCTATCCAACTTATCTTAAAATAAGCATTTAATATATACAGTTTTATCATCTTTGAGCTTATCTTCCTCACTATTCAAAGTATCAATGATTTACTCTGCCAATGTATTTATCATACCCTCAAAATCTTTTTAATCCTACTCGCCTTTATACTTATAATATAATCGTATATTTTACCTTATATTTAAGATACATTTCCCTCATGCTATCAGTCAAAAGTGTTTTAATCTCTGGTAGAGTTAGAAATCCACTATTATCTTTATCATACTTATTAAATAATATTTTTAGATGTCCTCTAAAAACAAATTTACCTTTCTCTTTCACACATAAATAATTTATCCATTCCTCTCTAGAGATATATCCACTACCATCTGTATCCAAAATGGCCATTTCGTCTTTAATTCTAAAAACATCAGGCTTGTCTCCTTCAAAAGCATACAAAAGATATCTAAGTTCCGTAATCGATGCCATATTATCATGATTAATATCCGTAGCATCAAAAGCAGACCATGCACTCATAATGTCTATGTATGCTTTTTTGTAGATTAATCCTTAAGGAACATCCGGAAACTCTTATGACGAATCTACTAGAGTTTACAGTAACAACTTTATGACCTCTGGTTTCTATTTGTTGAGTTCTTTCTAAAACAATTCGTTTATGGAATCAACTTCACATAAATCCTTATTTCCCGATGCAGATTCAAACAATTTTTCAAAAAATATTTTTTATTCTTTAGTTCTCCTCTCTGCATTCTCGAATGTTTATATCATAGCATACTATAACATAAAATCCTAAAGTTCCCATGAATTTGTTAGCCATATACTGAATTCTCTGAATGAAATTGATTGAGATCTATCAGCATCCAAGTCTAAAAACATTTTTTCAGAAAAGTATTCTAATATGCGAACTTCCGGAGGAGTGATTTTCACTAATTTACATAAGGCTCTTATGCAAGTTTACAATGTCATAATTAATTCCTTTTTCTCTATTTCTCCTGATTTATCAAAATCAAACATATTGAACACAAACTCTAACTTAACAGGAAACTCTTCACCAGAAAATACTATCTAAGAGGATTTATAACAATTATTTACCAAAACTGCTAAACTTTCATACACATCAACTTATCCTTCTGCACTATGATTATTTTCAAGTAATAAAAATATTTGTTCAGCCTTATCCTCTAAAATTCCCCCGAAGGCATCCATAAATTCATCCATATTTAAAGTTGAGTTTGTAGGATAACTCATATTTAATTGCTCAATAGCCTAGGATATTATAACAACATTACATCATTTATATGTTCTAGCTTTCTGGATTTAAGATATATAATCAACTTTTCATCAGTTGGACCGTTTGGAACACTTTTGAAGAAGTTACCCATTTTATTTATATTAAAAATAATCAAATATTTTGCCATTAATCCTTAAATCTTAATATTCTTCTCTAATCCTATAAAACTGTACCATTTACATCTTTATTCTACAAGGCATAGATACAATTATCAAATATTAGACACTATTAATTCCAGAATCCTTCAGCTTATGGTAATTAATGTTAATCTATTTACATAAGCTTTTAGTTATAATCTAAATTATAAATCAGGATACCATCTTCATGTTTTAATATGAATGACATATTGGAACTTTACTCCTTGTCATAGTAGCCACCAAATACAAGTATACTATCATCTGATATTTGTACTCCTGATGAATATTAGGTAAAGCCTTTAAAGAATAAAGAATCCTATTTTGATATTTATGGATCAACTTTCATCCATATCATTTGTTTAATACTAAACCTTTCTATTTGTTACACAATTTGCTACTCACATACTCCACCAAATTTGTATATATAACAGCCTTGGAATACAATACAACAAGACCCTAATGACGGATACAGACAATTTGGTATATACTAACTTGATTTTGTGAGTAAATTAAAGCGTTCACAAGACTTTTCAATTTATCCATCTTAAGTTAGACCACTAAAACTATAAAGATAATCTCCTAATATGACCAAACCATGCGATGATCTCGGACACATTAATTTTCCAATATTAACTAATGTTTGCTTCTCCCAAATGTATTGATAAATTACACTTGATTTCGTATTAGGATAATTTGAATCTGGAATAGTTCCGCCAACCAAGTAAATCATACCTTATGGGCTAATCAAACTTTAGTGGAATACGGGTATCTTAAATTAAATATTAAGATTGATCTTTTAAAACTTATCTTTAAGTCGATTTTATAAATTATCAATTTCTGAAATGTATAATTCTGTGCTGTTGTATTTAAAAAAATGTAATATTTTCTTTCCTGGTTGTTCTTGATATTAAGTTTTTTCTAATTTTGATTCTATTATTGATATTTTACTTGATTCGTAAAAATTAACCATATCATATTTTTTATTTTCGATATAAATTATTTGCTTTAATATATCTTAGTATTAATATAATTTATTCTCCTCAAATTCGACAATTGGAAATTCTAGTCATAATACATTAATACCTAATTTAGATATTTCTTTCTTTGATTCATTCTATGCCCTTTAAATGAGGACATCCACATTTAAAAGACAAACAGTTTTAATAGTCTATACTTATGAAATATCTTATTCTAGTTTATTGCATAATTCTTCCATCTGTACAACTAACCCTTGAAGACGCTGATATATATCTGAAACTGCTGAATTCTTTTTAAAAAATTATTTTAAGTTAATATAAAAAAAATACTTTATACAATTTATTTAAGGAATTTTAAAGTTAGTTCTTTAAATCTGCTATGTAGCGATCGATGTGCTATATTAGTTTTTGCTTAAACAACTCAATCTTATCAACATCATATAACTTTTTATTATTAACGACTCCTGTCATTTCAGGTTCATTTAATATTTTCTATAATTCAGTGATTCCTAATCTAAGTTTCTTCATACAACTGGCACGACAAGATTTGATACTTTCTATTTTTGGTGTTTGGCATTCTTTGAGATGTATGTCAATACAATCAGGACAGAGCGGTTGAAGACAATCTATACAAATATTTGTTAATTTTTCGGAATGAATAAGACAATCGTTATTCATATATTTATATTTTAATATTTCATGCACCTTCTTATTAAGCAGCGAGCTTATTTCTTATATTTATAATACCTCTTTTTTAAGTTCATCAATTTATCTTTTTAACTTGATGTTTTCATCCTTGAGCTTTTCATATTCCAATTTTAGTTTATCGACATCAATATCAACTGGTGATCCGAGATATTTTTTAACATACCTAAATAAATATTATTTAAAAATACTCTATAGCATTAGATGGTTTTTCTGGTTCTTCATATAAACCCACTAGTACTCTCGTTAGTTAATCTATAACTCCAGCTTTCTCCAAATATTTTCTAAACTCCTCTTTCTTGCTGTCAGTTGTCTTTTTTTTTAATATATCAAATATTCAAAAATACCTAAAAGCTCATATTTTTAATATATTAATAATAATAATGGATGTGCCAGATAAAGAAGAACTATAAAAACAAATAGTTGAACTAAGAGATCTCCTCCTTAAACTCAACTAGGATAAAAATATGTTCGAAAAGAAAGTCCAACGAAAGAGTTAGGAATTAACAAAACTTAAATCCTAATATGATACTATTGTTTCCAAATTGATGACACAAAAGCATATAATAACCTAAAACACCGATTAAGAGACACTAATATACCATATCATCGATGAGTTAATATATAGATATAATGAAGGCAATCAATAATAGATATAGGCATTATAAAATTAAATGAAGGAAGACTTATAATATTATAACAAAAAGATAAAACAAAATGAAGAATAGTCATAAGAATTGTTGGCATAATATGATTAGAAATATAAAGATTTGTTGATACAGAACCAGTTACTAAGAGCTAAACAAGAATTTCTTTATAATAAAATATTATTTTACTAAGAAGCCACTGTCGATATTAATAAATATGTAAACGAGGTTAGTTAATTAAGAAATACCATTTAAGAAAATACTAAAAAAACTGAGGAAGATTTAATCAACAAGCACTAAAATAAAGTATAAACATTAGATTCAAGGAACAATTTTCTTATAGATTAAATTAAAATATTAGAGGAGGAGTTATAATCATTCGAGAAATTAGTAACATCGATCGAGCAATAGACTATGTAAACAAAAAAGAGAGGAAAATAATGATATATCAATCTTTTAATAAATTATTTAATTCAATTTTCCTATAAATCTAATTTATAAGTAATAATTCTGTTGATAGACCCAACCCTATCATAGATTCCAATAGCATAGGCTTGAATGACTTTTATAAAAGTTTGTAAACAAGACAAGCACTTTCAGATGATAGTGATTATTGATTTTACACGTATCCATCAACTAATGAGAATAAACTTTTAATAAATCTATCATATCTATTAGCCTTTATGTATTGCATTTTCATCATGACTCTCTCTCTATTCCATTCATCTAATATTTTAGTTTACAGAGTCTAAACAGGTATGTTATCCATAAATTTATTTTAATCTGATGGTTGAAATATATTTAATTCATCACTGACGAGAGTGAATCTTTACATCGACATCATTTTCCCTTCATCATCGTGGTAATCTGCTTCCTTATAAAAACATTTAACGCTAAATTGATAGCTGTTAGGATAAAACGCTTCATATATAAATTGCCACTACTGAAATGTTATGCTTCCTTTCTTCTTGTAATCTACAGCTGAAAATAAATGCTTGTATTTAATATTCGTTCTATTCTTATATTTCTAAAATACTGTGAGGAATGAGTTCATTACCAAATCCACATCGCAATTACCTTTAGTAAACAAATATAAATCAGAATCAGTTGGTATTTCATTTACTAATTAGTCGATTTCTTATTGATCATAATTAGCTGACTATAAGAACTTGACGATTGATTAAATTATTCTCTAATACGTACTTTATGGGTATTCCTAAACATCTTAGATAATATTTAGATATATATTGAAGTCTTATACATCTAGATCAGCCTTTAAAAATCTAGTCGCTAGTTTACAAGTAATATTTTTATTTTCATAAAATAAATAGCTCCTTATTGATCTTTTATATTTGTTTAAATCACTATATTACGAAACACCGTAATGTTAGAATATACTCTCATATAAATGAACATGAAATGGGGTATTTGTTTAAGTATTTGTAGTCTTAAATACTATTTATTAATAATTTTCGACCATAGTAGTGACCTTGTATAATCCTGATCTATTATTTTAATTAAATTTTCCTAACACCTACTTTAATACGTTTGTAGAATATATTGCTGATTTGACAGGACAATTAGCTATTCTTAATTTCTTCTCTAAAGTTAATGTAGGTTTTTTAGTATTTAGTTCCATTTTTAGATGGCTAATTGAAAAATCGCTATCAGATGATTTTTATGATTCTGACTCACTTTTATAGTCATCATCGTCCTTCAATTCGTTTTCTTATTACTCTTTAACCTTCTTTAAGTTTCCAACAAATTTCATAGCAATCTGATTATTTTATACTGCAACACTTGCTCGCCTGTTTACTGGGGGTGAATCTCTATCGCTGACCTTAGTTGGGCTTGAAGATTCCTCCTTATCTTTTATGTATGTATTAGTATTGGCTCTTTTTTTCATCTCTTTAAATTCAACATGCTACAATACGCCCATTTATTATGCTTGATCTCGAACAGAATTAATTAAAAATTATGGAGCGAATCTTAATACTTTAACAAGTGATTATTCATAAAATTTACTCTGATAATTAATTTATAATTATTACCACTCCTTCCTTCTCTTTAAATTTCTAATGAAAGCGCTTATAAAGAAGAATGTTTTCTTCAAATCTCTTTTCCATATCATGTATGTCCATTTCTAGTTCCTCTTTATCGATGCGAGAATCAATTATACTTGATACCTACTATTATGCTATAAACCATATGTTCTTTATTATATATAAATTGATATACCTTAAAGAATTCATGGAATTGCTTTAGTTACTTTTGATTGTATTCTTTCAAGGTATAAACATCTTCTGATTGTATTTCGCTTCTTAGATTGATAAGACTTACAAGTTCTTCAGCTCTTTCATTCATTTAACTAAACTAAGACTCAACTATGTGGAGATATGATGGATCATTTTTTTATAATTCATTTTCTGGAAAGAATAGCTCTGAGTATTCATTGATAATCTAATGAAGTGGAATTTTAGATTTCTTAAATAGTTTTTATTCAATTAAATTTCTGGGAACTCTCTCTTTCTTCAAAACATACAAACTGACTTAGGTCTCTTAATTAATATTATAGGGTTATGCTTGAATATCAACATCAAAAGTTCTTGCCTTTTTTGGAGTTTATGTATAAGTTGTATTAGTGGTAAAATATTCTGATGTATCACTTTGATAGTCCTTGTGTTTAATTAGATCACTAGTATCAACAGAATTTTCTACAACAATAATATCTCTAGCCATCTCATAAAATTCATCCTACATAACCATAGCATGATATCCTTATTCTAACACTTTTCTCTATTCATCATATTTTTTTCTAAAAAACTCAAATATCTCCTTCTACTAGTATTGCATATCCAATTGCTCTTCATTTGATACTTGCTAAAAATGAATCTGTCCTTCTAATTCAACAATTTGTTGTCTTAGATTTCCTATCAGATAAAATTGATCTTCATATTGTTTTTCTCTTCTCTTTTCCTTTTTTCTCAAATATATATTTTCTCTTTTAAGCCTCTCGATAGCAGATTGTACTGCATAAACTTCATCCTTCATATCTTGCATCTATTGAGTCTGTTTCTCTATCGCTTTCTAATACCATTGATGAAGTCTATTAATTTCACTTAGGCCCTCTTATTCAATTTGGTTATTTCTTTTTGCTAAACCATTAATTATGCTTTAAACTTATTGAACAAATGTCTCCCAAATTCGTTTTAAAAACTACCCAAATTCATATCCTAAGGAGGATATCTATCTTTCCAATTCTAACACGCTTCCACTATAAATAACCTCTAGTCTGTTATAATAATCTTGATAATCAGTTAATCCTAACCCTTAAAGCTGTTCTACCATAATATCTAACCACTAGGCTAACTGAACCATTTCTCTTCTTTAGTTTTAATTATGAAGATTCACATTTTAGGAATCATGATAGCTAATCAAAGTTCTTTTTTTCGATTCCCTACTTTTATTTATATCATCCAACATAGCTATTGGTTGAAGCTGTCGTGGTTTCTTATCCCTTAATTCTATTAAAAATACCTTAATAGTAATTCTTTAATGTGACTAGATATCGATCTCTTATGCTCGTTACTAATCTAAACGCTTTCAAGTCTATTCTGTGCCAAATATCGATTATGTTGTTATTAAGTAAAAGGAAACAATTTTTTAAGATCATCCTCAGTTATAAGTTGTTGACTTCTGGAACGAGATGCTTAAGTTAGTTAATGTTTCATATGAAAAATTAAAATATAATATTATATAATCATTGTTATTTGCCTCTTATTTCTACTTTGTACCCCTATTCGTATCTGATTGGAATACTTATCTCTAGATTATTTTGAGGATTAGCACCTTTCAATATTGACTTGATATTATAGATCTTCTATTACCTACATGTGAAAATGCGGAGCCTAATCTTACTATATGAGAAGGCTCGGTAATATTATTTGCTGAGGTTTTTAAGTTTTACTTAATTTTTGATATTGTTGAGGTGGGACATTTTCAATTTCTTCCTTAACTTCACTCTTAACAACTACGGGCTTAGCAGGTTATTGTTATTTGAATATAGTTTCTTATTAAGGTTTTAATGTTTCTCTTTTAATTTTCTTTGATCCACATGGTCCCATTTGAACTTTAATTTCTCATATTAATTTTATATGCTAGACAGACTTCTTGTGGGTTTAGGATCAAAATTCAAATAATAATACATCAAATGGTTGAGAGTGCCACAAGGATATTTAAGAGTGCTACAATAATTGGATTATAGGGATTCATTTGTCGCAGCTCAAACAATTTTACCAAACAATCAAATTATGTTAATCTCCACAGAAAAGTGTTTAACCAACGTGGAATTAGTGGGATGTACACCAGGCCGTGTAGAAGAAATTAATGTAAATATTAAATCGCTTAGAGCCTTACATAAAAACTTGCCACAAAATATTATCCTAAATAAGTTGATCAATAAATACAAATATAAGGACTTTTAAAAATAATATTACAGCTATTTGTTTAGAGATAGGATCCATCTCAATTATTACACCCATATGCATAAATATTAAAACCACCTATGACACCCTTAAATTGGAGTTAAGAAACTTTATCATGTATTTCATAAAAATTATTAAAGTGGCTCCCCCTAGAATTTAATCATTTATAGAGAGTTAGAAAAAATTTATAAAAAATCTGCATCAAGATTTATACTCAAATAACATTTATGGAATTCAGAATAAAGAATTTCATGAATTATTTTAAATTGTGAGAAATAATTTAATCTGCCTAAATCCAGAGTATATGATAAATATCAATTAGATAACCAAAGCATTTTGATTAACAATCCTTACTCATCATGTGTCCATTAATTAGTTTAATTGAGCATTCATTTGATCCGAACAGTTATCTAGATGGCTACTATTTAAGTTTAGAGAATATGTCCTACGTTGAGGTTAGCAGCAATAAACAAATTTTGCCAGGAGAAGTATTTATATTTTATAGAAAGAAAATAACTATAAATTTTGGTAATCTTCCAAATATGGATCTTGTGCTAAGGCATGGCTTTATGGTGCCTTCAAACCCATATAATTAATTGAAAATCTATCTTGATTTTGAAAACGAATTTGAGCACGCTGGTAAATTTTTATAATTGAAATAAAAATTATTGAAATAAAGTCAAATCAGCGACATAGAATATACATTACTGTATTCTAATAAAATAAACTAACAATTATTATAGTATATAATATTAACATATTTTAGGTATCTAAGGATATATTTTTTATCCGAAGATGACATATAAGGTAATCCTTAAATATAAACATATAAGTGGGAATAATTTGAAGATCCCATATCGAGTGATAATGAAACAAAAGTTAAACAGTTTATGATAAAGAATTTAAAAGTCGCATTATAAGAGTACAATACGATACAACCAAAAAACGCAGAATAATCACAACTATAGTAATTAATAGCAGATGAGATTTAAATACTATAAAATAATCTCAGATTCTTTCAATAGTGATTTATTATTAAATAAAATAATGTGCACTCACGAACCTCTATATTTTACATCTTGTTGCTAACAGTAAATCTGTGATAAATGCTATTGTTGTGAAAATGCTACCAGATATGCCTGTCAAAGATGTCCAATACAAATAAATTTAAGCAAATGTAAGAATTGTAACTGGATCCTTTGCTCTCTATGCGATGAAACCATTCACACAGATAAATTTAAAAGTCACGATCGAACGTCCCTCTTCAGTTTTAATGATGAAATCACAAAGCAAATGTAATAAATAAATCTACTTGATGAATATTGCGCTCAGACATCCCAAGCTTTAGAAAATCACTTTCACGACATCTAAATTAATGTCAATGAAGCTAAATAACGAATGTTAAAATAGATCTAGTAATACAAAGCCAAAGAACTAGACTAAATGAACCAACGAATTGTTCAAATAAAAAGTTCCTCTAATATTAAACACCAACCTTATCAAGAACACTAGTTCCTTCTTCCCAACGCAGAACCTATCAAGTTAATGCTTAATTAGTAAGACTATGTAAAGGCTCAACCAATAAGTCCAAGAAGACCATCAACGCCAGCCAAAAGAAGCTAATCGATGAAGAAAATTGAAGTTCTTGAGGAATTTTGCTAGGCACTTGATAAGAGAAAGTTTACATCTTTCTTAAGTTAGCACAATTCTGTTTAGTTAAAATGGAACAATTGCCTATAAAAAGTATAATATCAATTAGAAATCGGTATCGGAATGAGAGTTTAGGGAATAGAATAATTTAAGTGCATCTATGTTGGAGAAAATCCTATTTTTCAAGCCAAGGACCTCTAACCTAAAACAACCTACAGATTTAGAGTTTAGGCAATATAAGGAGATAAAAAAAGTGAATTTAGTGATACGTTAAGTGTCTAGACTCTATTCCTGCCATCTATCGAGGATTCATAATTAATATAGAGAAAATTTGTGAGTTCTTCAGAAATACACATGCTGTTTGAGAGACCAGGAGTTGTGTTGGGAACGAATCAAATATGTTTTGGAATAGTTAGTTGGGAGGTCAAGATAATAATTAATGGATCTGTTGAAGATCTAACAGCCTCACTTGTGATAGGAGTAGCAAATAAATAGAGAAAAATGGTTGGATGCACTATTAATTATGGATATCAAAGAGAGAGTCTAATTGTTAAGGTTTTTGTTAATATGGATGAGAAATTTATGATAGTGACGTCTAAAATTAATCCATAAGGTGAAAAATATAGTCTTAGTGGACCTATGTATCCAGCTTTCTAAAATAAAAACGCGCATAAAGGCTCTGGATGCAAACTACAACTTACTTTTTGAAAATATGAAAACCCTAAATATTATATCACAAACAATTATCTTCTGCACATTTTACTAGATCTATTTCTCTGGTTCTCAAACAATCTATGAAATCCTCTACATTTAATAAATGTTGTTTTATCCTAGATTCTCTAACACAATAGAATAATAAACTTGGTTTATCCTAATTTTATTGTAAATAATTGTACTTGTAATAATTATTGGAGCTCTCTGCTACATTTACGATGTTAAATACAATCAAAATCTGTATTTAATGAATAAATTCCAAGTATCAATAGTATTATATAAAAAAATTTCATTTAATATTCTTAATTTATTTTATTTGATAAATATTTTTCATTCTTATTGTTTCTCATGAATAGCTATCTTGAGTCCTTCATTAATATCTTAAATAAGATCCTCAATGTTCTCTAATCCAACTGAGATTCTAACCAAATTATCTGTGATTCCTAATAACTTTCTTTATTCAACAGGAACTGATCCATGAGTCATTACAGAAGGAACTTCAATCAAACCTAATTAATATTTAGATAAAAGTATTACTTTCAACTCCACCAAGACTCTCTGCTAATGTAAATATTTTAAGTGCTTTTAAGAATCTAGAAGTTTCCTCAAATCCTCCTTTAAGATAAAAACTAATCATAGCACCAGATCCCCTTTGTTGCTTTCTAACTAATTCATGTTATGGATGAGATTTCAATCCAGGATAAATGACTTTTTCACATAGAGGATGAGTCTCCAAATATTTAGCTAAAATATATGCACTCCTAGTTTATTCTCTTACTCTTATCTCTAAAGTCTTCAAACTTCTTAAGACTAAATAGCAATCGAAGACACTTGGACAGCCTCCTGCAGATTTGGCAGAAAAAAATAATCTATCATATAACTCTTTATCACTACAGGTGAGTGTTCCGAACAATACATCAGAATGTCCTCCTAAATATTTTGTACCAGAATTAACCTAATTTTATTTAATTTAATACCGTAATATCTGCTCCTAGATCTTTAGGTGTCTATAGATATGGTGTTGCAAATGTATTATCTACTACAGATATGGCTCCGGCTTCTTTTGCAATTTAAGTGATAGCACTGATATCTATGATTTTAAGTGTTGGATTAGTTGGTGTTTCGATCCAAAATAATCTTGTCTTATCAGTTACTGCCTATTTCACAGATTCAGGATTTGTCATATCCACAAATGCAACATCAATTCCATGATTTTTCACAGAAAAGTTCCTTAAATATCTTTATGTCCCTCCGTAGACATCATCGCAGCATATAATTTATTCTCCTGTTTTAATTAGGTTGACGATAGCTGACATGGCTGCACATCCAGATGAAAATGTGATGCAAAATTTATTATTTTCTAATTCAGCCAAACATTCTTCTAAAGCTGCTCTTGTAGGATTTCCACATCTTGAATAATCAAATTAGGATTTAGGCTATCCTGGGGCATTTTGGGCATATGTTGTGGTCAAATGTATAGGCACATTCACACTACCGTGAACTGTTTCTGGATGCTATCCGTGATGGATTGCCTTTGTTGAGAAGGACTTTAATCTGGAATACAAGTATTCGCTCTCGATAACTTAAGGTATATCCATTTTTATTTTATGATGAAATATTTATCAAAAATTTACATCATAATGATGTTAATTCAATTTATTTATGATTTATGTAAAGCTTGATCTATATCTTCTATAAGATCTTCTATGTTCTCTAATCCTATGCTCATTCTAAATAAATTATTAGTAATTCCAGTTTTCAAACGCACTTCTGGTGCAATGGCTCTATGAGACATTTTTGATGGCACCTCAATTAACGCTAATCATCATTAGTAAAAAAAATACTTTCAGTTCCTCCTAGACTGACTGCTAATGTTACAAGTTTTAAATTTTCTAAAAATCTATCAACTTCTTCATCTCCTCCTTTGATATACCAACTCAACATTCCTCCAGATCCTCTTTATTAAGATCTAAAGAGTTCATATTAAGGGTGAGATTTCAATCCTGGGTATAAAACTTTTTCACAGTAAGGATGTTTTTCTAAAAATAGAGCTAATAAATAAGCATTCTTTGATGCTTCTTTAACTCTGACCTCTAACGTTTTCAATCCACGCAATATTAGATAACAATCAAAAGCGCTCGGGCAAGACCCTGCAGTATAGGCATATTCATATAATTTATCATAGAGGTCAAAGTTACTCAAAGTAATAGTTCCCATGGTTACGTCAGTGTGTCCATTGATAAATTTAGTCGCAGAATTTAGCTAAATAAATTTTCTTAAATACTGTTATATCAGCCCCTAATTTACTTGGGGTTTAAAGATATGGTGTTGCAAATGTATTATCTACAACCGAAATAACATTGTGAGATTTAGCAATTTTGCAGATTTCTCTTATATCAATTACTTTTAAGGTTGGATTGGTAGGGGATTCGATCCAAACCATTTTAACTTTTTCATTAATTTAAATATTTTTCGGATTAGCCATATCCACAAAAATGACATCAATCTTGTGATTAGTTTACGAAATCTGAACCAAATGCTCTTTGGTACCACTATATGTATCAGAACAACATAAAATTTAGTCTCCTGTCTTTAATAAACTCAAAACCCCTGATATTGCTGCCATTCCCGATGAATATGAAATGCAAAATTTGTTTTCCTCTAATTCAGCTAAACAGGTTTCAAACGCTGTTCTTGTTGGATTTCCACATCTGGTATATTCATACTAACTCCATTTCTCTTCTGGAGATCTCCACTTGAATGTTGAAGTCAAATACATAGGTACATTGACACTACCATGAATTTATTCATGATCTTAACCAAAATGTATGGATTTTGTAGAGAATGATTTTGACTTGGAATATATATAATCATTCTCTTAAATTTACATCAATTATTATATCACATTAAGAGAGAAATTTTAGACATAAATTTGTCTTTAACAAATTTCCCATCGATGAATGTATGCCATAAGACTTACTATGGTTCATTGGAAGTAATCATAATCAAAGATTAACATGATAATATTTATTCTATATGAACTGTCAAGTTGGGATATGCTTATTTTAGTTCATATTTAATTTCTCTCGCCTATTAACTTACCTCCTAAGAACCTCCTGTATATACAATACTGATCTCTAACTTCTTATTTGTTTAAGATCTTAAATTTGTGAGTTAAGAACTAATTTATGTCATATTTTGAGAAGGAGTTTGGGATTCAGATTGATTTCTTGCTACCTTCAAATTCCACTCCCATTCTTCCAACTATTTCAAATATTCAGAAGCAACAGCCGATACAAGCTCATCTTGAGACAGATAATGTCCTGCTAATTGATTTTATATGAAACAGAAAAAGTTGGTCAGATGATTATTCATAAATTATTATTAATTAACGAATATATATGTTGAATTACTCAAATGCATATGAATATCTCATGAACTTAAAATAACCAATCTAAGAGTAGCCAAAAGTTGTTGATAAATCACTTGAAGAATCTTCTTACAATTATTAGTAAATAAGTCTTGGAGACAATCCATTCGATCTTCAAGCCTCAATAAATCGTTTGAAGAACTCCATAAGGGCAAGCAAAATATAGTCAAAATAAGGATTATTTGAGATAACAATAAAGACCGATCATATAAATGAGGAGATGTTATAGTTTTTATAGCTAATTGGTGACATAGAAATAAAACAAATTTATTGATTAATATATATTTTTTCTATGTATAAAAACGGAGCAATAATATTTATTTTGCTAATAGGTTTGAGTCTGGCTGACACATTCCTTTATGAGACGGGAAACATTTAAATGTAAGAGAATGTGAAAAGCGAGATTATTGATCTGAATGTTAAATTTAAAAAATAATTCAATCATCAACCTAAAATTGCATATGGAATAAAATAATTGGATATGGAAGGAAGGATATTAGACACAGAAATATTAAACTTAACTCCTAATGGGTTTACATTAAGACTCACAACAGATAATTTAGATAAAATATCAATAAATTGGTTGGCTACAGATAATCCAATTATTCATGTAGAATATGTAAAGTCTAGTGAAGAAACTTTTTAATTGCCTCTGATTGATGAATTAAAAGATTCAAACAATGTTAACTCCTTTATAGTGGGGTTTGAATTTTAGGAAGGATAGAAAAAACATTTAAGTTAAATAGTGACATAAAAACAGAATACTATTGAGGTTAAGTCAGATAAAGTAGCCTACTATAAGTTATGCTTAATATTGACCAATTTCGATAATGTTTATGCCAAAAATACAATGGGACTAGAGGCAAATGAGAATCATCCATGGTTATTAAAAAATAAAGATAGATCAATGATTCATGAAAGAATAGATGTCCCAGTTGATATTGTTGATTTTGCTGATCTTATTGCCATTAATGGGTTCTAGAGTGAATCAGATCATTTAAGATTAGCAGTGTAATCAAAATAAAAATAAGATTAAATTGATCTATATTATGGAACATGTAAATATTTATTTCATTTTATTAGGGAGTGACTCTTTATTACAAGAAATGAATTTTGCAATATTCTTGGTAGGGAACAAGAAGGTTTAAGCATTTGAACAAGGCTGTGCTTACCTTTATAGTGAGTGTAATTTCAAAGGTTAGGAATTCAAAATATGTGGAAACCTTGATGATGTTAAATAGAAGGTAGAAATTAAGAGTATTCATATCCCCAAAGATGGCATTTTAACTCTATATAAATAATCTGGTATGGAAGGAAAATATGTTAAATATGATAGAAGTTAAGCATGTTTAGAAAATATGTATTTAGGTTAATGATTTATCATATATTAAATAAAATATAATTACTTTCTAATTGTTTTAATTATATTCTACCTGCTTAGATATTTTTTGTTAGAAGATTTTTTTATTAATTTATCATAATTAATAAATAGGAATACTTAAACAAATTCAATAAATTAAACAAAATTAATATAAATCAATCAACTAAAGATACTTTGAGTATTTCATCCCCATGAACAATTATCTAATTAATCTTTTTGTAGATATCCAAAAATTTATCAAATGTCTTCTTATCATATCCTTTTGCCTTTATTTATCTTTCAAGATAATTAAGCTCCAAGGTATGTGCATTCTGCTTTTTGAATATATTTTGGATTATATCAAAGATTTTAGCATGGTCTTCTTTGTCTTTTGGTTTCTTATCACCTTAAAATATTGTTAATAAATATACTTTGATCTAAATATGCATTTCTTACTGTCTCTTAGCTTACATCCATCAATCTTGTTGCCTCTTTAATATCATCGATAGATACATCTCTTGAAAATCTTAATTTTGCCTATTTTTATTTAAATTATAATTACTATTGCTTGTGATAATCTGATTATTCCTAGTAATGTTCTTGGAGTTGTATATGAATATCCTTCCTTGGTCTTATCATATGATACTTGTCTTCTTAAGACATACTATTCAGTGATGAATTGATGAACATCATTCTTTATTAGTGGATGATATTATTAAGTCATTGCAATATATGTTTTAATTTCTTCCTCTGAATAAACATCATATAATTTTTTGGCATTGTCCTTATTTTGATGAACATTTCCAATATGTTATGCAATTTACAAATCATGCTCATGATCTGCTTCATCCAACATAATGAATATTAGATCAAATCTGGATAATAGAGCAGCTGGTAAGTTAATATTAACATGAGGTGATTTAGCTTTATTATATCTTCCATACAAAGGATTTGCTGCAGCTAGAATTGATGTTCTTGCGTTTAAGGTAGTTGTAATTCCAGCCTTAGCAATACTGACTGTTTATTGTTCCATAACTTCATGAATTGCTGTCCTATCACTTTCATTCATTTTATCAAACTCATCTATACAGCATATTCCTTTATCTGCCATAACTAGAGCTCCTCCCTCCAATGTCATTTCTCCTGTAACTTCATCTCTAATGACTGCTGCAGTCAGACCAACACTTGATGAACCCTTTCCTGAAGTATAGATTCCCCTTGGTGTTATTGATGAAACATATCTTAACAATTATGACTTTGCAATTCCTGGATCTCCAATCAGAGCAATATTTATGTCACCTCTAATTTTTAATCCATCCTCCATCTCCTTATAGACTCCTCCAACCATCATCAATACTAACGCTTTCTTAACATCATCCAATCCAAATATTTCTGGCGCAATACTTCTAGCTAGCTATAAAATTAATATAAATTATTACTTTAGTAAATTAAGCCTCAAATGAATATTATTTTGTATCCTCATATATCTTTAATCCTGCAGCACTGTCAAATCTTATTTCACTATACTTTTTCTTTTCTCTAAATATCGAAAATGCTTCTACAAATGAAACATAAAGCGAAGATTTATTAGCAAAATAACCTTCCTTTTGATCAGGCAAGAAAACTCCTTATATTTTTACTATATCTCCTGGTGCGCATTATCTAACATTTGTTTCACCTCTGCAATAAACAGTGAATGTTCTTGGGATCACTCCTTTTGGTAATTACTCTCTTAATTCTTATATTTTCAATTCTTAGTGTGGAATAAATAGAGAATTTCCATGGTTAAAGAGTAGTCTTCCTCTTACTTTGTTCTCCTTGCATCTATCACTGGCACAATCTTAGAGCGGAGTGAAGGTTTTTCCATTAATCTAAAATATAATGGTTAAAAAATACAATGCAATAATTTTCATAACCACATGCATCACATGAATAACATGCAACAATAATTTAAGGTCTGACTTCAGATGTTCTGACAACGATTGCTCTTAGAGAAATTAATGATCCAATTTAATTGGCTTTCAAATTTCTTATGGATTACATTTAGTCTTTAGTTTATGTTCCTCTCACAATGAATAGTTGACTATTGTATATAAAAAAAATGAATACTATCTTCTAATTAATTCAGGAGGCAATTATCTCTCTCTATTTCCAGGCTATTAGTCAAGCTCAAAATTTCTCTATCTTTAGTAAAGAAGCTAATAGTCATAATCATCATCAATAAAATCAATTGTTGGTTGAAGTCCCTTTATCTTTTAGTCTGCAGCTTGAGTAAATAGTTTTGTGTATGATAAAACATTTTTAATTATTGTATCAACGAAGTCATCCTCTTCCGAAAAAAAATGCTCTAAATCTTCAACAAGTATGTCAATTCTAAAGACTTCTCTGTCTACTATTTATTACTAAACCATTAGATAAATATTATGTACCAGAATTTCCATGTACTTATGTTTGCCATCCTCAGTGAATCCCTAAAGAAATTCAAGGGCTTTATTCATTTGCTCTTAATAAGGTGGTCTAAGAAATTGTCTCTTTGGTTTGCCGTTCATATTTATTTATATTGTTTTTAATAATGATTTAGATTTTTTATTTTCACGCGAGGTAAAAATGCGCGCTCCAATAATAATTTTTATTTATTATTAGAAAATTTTTATTTTTTATTATATAATTTATTTCTTTATATGGTGAGTGCATTTTCTATAGGAAAAAGCAAAAGAAGTAACTTTTATTATCTAATGAAGCCACATATACATCTAATAATGTACCAGGACCGGGATCCTATAATCCAGAGAAAAAATAAAAAAAGTAACCTCCATCATATAGGTAAGTTTGTGAATTTTTAATTGTATAGGATTGGTACAGGAAATAGGAGTGGACTACTAAGATCATTTGCTCCAGGTCCAGGTGCCTATGAACCACCAGGTAGAGTTACACGAGAAGGCCCAAGATATTCCTTTGGCATTAAAAAACCATCAGAAACTATATAAATGTTCAGTCCAGGACCAGGTAATCAATAGATAAATGATCAATTATAGGCGCTTATAATCCAAATCATCGAGTTATCATAAAGGCATTACCTCGATACACTATGGCTTCAAGAATTTAATCAGGATTGAAAAAAGACACACCAGGACCAGGAAATTATGAATCAAAATCAACAGTTATTGATGTGCCTAGTATGAAGTATGTTTTGATTAAATAAAATATAGATTTCCTCACTCTCAGAGATAAGGAATATATGAAATTAGTAGAGTTCCTGGACCTGGAACTTATCAAAATCGTAGACCCTAAAGTGCTGGACCTTAATATAGATTTGGATCGAGCTCTAGAGGGGAATTCTTCATGTCTAAAGCCCCAGGACCTGGTGCGTATGAATCGTTGAGTGATTTTAAAACTTCCAAGAAAGGATTTTCTATGGTCTCAAGAAGATCATAAACTTTGGGCACAGAGAGAATTCCTGGACCTGGATCTTACAACTGGGACAAGAAATAAAAATTCACTCCTCCATCTTACAAAATAGGAAATGAATCTAGAATATCCATATCTAAAGAACAAATGAGAATGCCAGGTCCTGGTTCTTATTAATCAAAATATGAATTTGCTAGACCTAAATCTGCATAAGTCAGAATAGGAAGTTCTACCAGGAGACCACTAAATGATAATAACGATGCTCCAGGTCCAGGCTCATACGATATTGCATCGAGGGTTGGAGAAGGCCCAAAATATAGAATTTTAGGCGATAAATATGAACCAGGAAATACTTAATTTGTTCCTGGCCCAGGTGCTTACAATCCAACTGAATCTGCAACAAAATAGAGACCTTCCTCAGCAAAAATAGGATCTGGAAATAGGTCAGACTTAAATTAAGGAGGAAAAGATGCTCCAGGTAATTTATAAATTATAAAATGAAAAGGTGTCGGAAATTACAATATAAGGGGGTAACCAGAGGGTCCCAAATGGGGTTTTGGTACATCACACAGGCCTCCTCTATAAGATCCAAAAGATGTTCCAGGGCCAGGTGGTTATAATCTAAAACCTACATTTGCAGATGTTCCTAGATACTTATTACCAAATAAATAAATGTGATATTAGAATTTTTAAATATAATAATTTATCGTATTCAGAGTCTTATTTGAGATTTATAAATAAGTCACATACAATTACAGGTGAATTATCAAATGTAAATCATCGAGAATTAAATTTTAATAAAAATATAATTTTTTAAGAATTCTATCTCTATTCTGAAAATGAGAAAAGTTTTAATAACAGGAGCATCTAAAGGATTGGGCTACTAGTTGGCAGAATCATTATCCCCGACATATTAAATTATATTAACAGCAAGAGAATTAGAGAAAGCAGAATTAGCTAAATAGCAAATACTCTCAAAAGTGCCCAATGCAAACATAATTCCATAGAAATTGGATGTAAGCAGATTTGATAGTGTGAAATAATTTTATGATTGGATAAAACAAACAAATACAAAAATAGATGTATTAGTTAATAATGCTGCCATTAATGATGATTATAAAACTGATAAATTGGCATTTAACTTAATGTCTTCTAACTTATTTGGATTGATCAATATTACAGAGGTGTTATTGCCTTATTTGACAAATGATGCAAAAATATTATTACTTGCTGGAATATTAGGAAAGGTGAAATTCTAGCCAAAATCAATTCAAGAATAGTTGAATAGGCCTTTAACAAAACAAGAGATACTGAAGATGGCTCGAGATTTAGTAGAGATTCATGATAAGACAGGAAAATACGGTGAATGGGCTTCTTAATAAAAACCACTATACTCTGCATCAAAGGCATTAGTTAATGCATATGGCAGGCATGTTTTATCAAATTCCATAAAGCCAAATCAGTCAGTTTACTGTGTTAGTCCTGGTTGGTAACATAATATTTCTATTAAAATAGGGTCAAGACAGACATGGGGGGAAAGAGTGCTCCATTAACAATTGAAGAGGGAGTTAAGACCTAACTATATCTTATTAACCAAGTTCCATTTGGTAGAGATCCCAATTTACATGGAAAGCACTTCAATGAAAAATAAAAGATTGAAGATTTCTGATATTATATGCTATTTATAATCGTATTCTTCATTTAAGCTTTAGCCTAATTGCATTTTCCATTCACATGTGATTGTTGGGAGCATAAAACTGAAGTGGCATGTACATCTCACAAGTGCACTTGGGATGCAACAATAACTGATAGTAAGAAATGTAGAACCAAGACATGTTCAGAGAGGAGTAACGATGATATTTTACAATGTGTTTAGCCAAGCCAATATTATTCAACCAATAGAACTTCATGTTACATGACTAATATAGGTTTATCTAGTTAGAAGTGTGTAGAATTTTAGAGTTGTGGTAAAATGGATGTGAGCAAAATATCAACATATTTTGCAAGAAACCTATGTAAACTAAATTTCTGTCAATATAACTCAATAACCAAAAGATGCTAGGCATAGGATAACTGTACTGCAATTACAAACCCATCTGACTGCAACAACTTTTTTATAAATGATTTAGTTTCATTATATCAACCATCAGCCTATTGCTATTATCAAGGAGATACATGTTAAACCGCTACGGAATTCTGGGGAGAATGTGGGTCCATCTCAGAATAAACCTTGTGCACAGTACACGGGTGTTCATGGTATAATTCAGAATGTGTAAACATGAATTGCACTCATATTTCGTAAGCCAATTGTGATAAAGAAAATATGGATTCATTTGGTAATATGTGGTTGTGTAGAATGAAAAATGGAGCATGTGTTAATGAAACGTTGGCAACTGTGTCAGAAACTCGATGTAATGCCATGATGGCTCACACATATGATGAAGCGGATGAAATATGCAAACCTTGTTTATCTTTAGATAGATATTTAAATCCTATTGTATTTGGTGAAGGGACTTTTATGATAATATTACAGTATTTATATATTTTATTACAATGATCAACGTAAATAATATTAATTATGTGGAAGATTATCTGATAATCTTAACCCTGGCCTCAAGAATAATCTTAAAAATTAAACAATATAAAATTATTTTTTGTTATTTTGTTCATAAAATTAACATAGAAGAGTACTAAGTATATGCTAAACTTAGTTGTTGATAAATTTAATTATTAGGAATACCTTAACTATAATTACCTTAATGCATAGGTGAAAATATGGATAAAGAAAATTTTTATTTTAAAATAATATTGAAAAATTACTAAATTAAAAAAGTCTAATTTAATATATTCTCATCAGAAATTATAGATAAGATAAATGGTTATTTATCTTAAACGTCATTATAAAAACAACTTAAAGATTTGAAAGTTTTAAAATTATCTTATTATGATATAAATGCAATGTTAACGTATAGAAGATTAAATGATTGCTATCAAATATATATAAATTGCATTTATTATTGTATTACAATGTCTTTCTGTAGATCGAGAGCGCGAATTAAATGCCTGATTGAAAATCAATATTAAAAATAATAAAAATCTTTAATTTGTGGATGTAAGGAAGAAGAAGCTAATTAGACAAGAAGACTCAACCTAAACCAACAACTAATGGTAAGTAGCATAAAGTAAGCAACAAATCGAAGAAGATCCGCAAAAATGATAATAACAATCATCACTCTCATGTTGCTAATGGTAATGGTAAAGGTTCAAGTTAGCTTCAACCTGAAGCTGTAGAATCAATTAATTTCAACGGAAATTATAATTTAAGATAAAAAAAACATAAAAACTACTTAGACTACGGAAGTGACCAAGGAAGAGACGAGAACGATTTAGATTTTGGTATCAAATAGTTGAGGGACAAATCTGAAAGTGAAATCGACCTTAAAGAGACGATCGAATATGATAAGTTACCCAAAAATATCGCGGCATTGGAGAAATTGAGATTCAAAGCTAATGCTTGTGTTGATGCCTTAAAATTAGACTGGTTCAAAGAGTAAAGTGAAATCGCTGGACTATTGTCATCAGTACCAGAGGGAGCAGTACCCATCTGCGCCGATGTTTTAGGATTCGATTGGAAAAAATTGATTAGAGAACAACTAAGAACGACTGGAAAACTATTCGATGGTATTTTTTTATAAAATGATTTAATAGTGATAATGATGGATCCTCCCTGGTAACTCTCAACATCACAACCATCACGAGGAGTGGCAATAGCATACGCATCACTAAAAGATGATCTTTTACAAAAAATGCCTATAGAATAATTGTAAGAGGAAGGCTTCATATTTGTTTGGGCAATAAATGCAAAATATAGGACTGCACTTAAAATGATGCAACATTGGGGATATTAAGTAGTTGATGAGATTATATGGGTTAAGAGGACAGTAAATGGAAAAATTGCTAAAGGACACGGATTTTATTTATAACATGCAAAAGAAAATTGTTTAGTCGGATACAAGGGAAAAAATATTCCAAAGAGATTTATTGGATCAGACATTATTTGGAGTGAAAGAAGAGGACAATCACAAAAGCCTCAAGAAATATATGATTTAATAGAGTAACTGGTTCCAAATGGTTATTATTTAGAAATTTTTGGAAGAAGAAATAATTTAAGGGATAAATGGGTTACAATTGGAAATGAAATATGAAAATTTATTAAAAAAAATAATATGAAAAAAATTTCAAAAAAAATTATATTCTCAAAAAAGCAAAAACGAATAGTGGTCATCCAAATCACAAATCTCATTCCTCAAATATGATATTATTTTAATGAAAGCTATCGTTTTTGCATTGTTGGCAATCGCCCTCACCAACGCAGTCTTCGTCAAGAGATCAAATGACCCAAACAAAGCAGTCTTCGCTTAACTTGAAGCAATGGAAGACCACGAACTCGGAAGAAAATTGTTAGACACAATTGCCCTCTAATTGAACAACAAAGCACCACTCAGTGACATTGCCAAGATGTTGTAATAATTAAGAGAGAACTTGATCCTCAACCAATAAGAAGCTGACTAAAAGCACGCCTAAGACGAAGTTGACTGTGAAACAGAAATCTACTAATACAACAGAAGAATCGATTTTGCATCCAACGAAATCACCGAATCAACATAAGAAATCTAAACCCTCAGCTAAAAGGTTGCCCAACTCGAATAAGATGTTGAGAACAAGATTGTCTAATTAGATATCTTAAACGAATAAGAAGCCAACCTCAGAGAATAAAGAGCCTCAGATAACGATAACTTCAAGAAATTCGAAGTTGAGACTGAAGGAGTCATTGAAGCAGTTGAAGTCATCATCTAAAAACTCTCATCCATCCAACCAGAATAAGAAGTCCTCGCTGCCCTTACCTAATTGAACAAGATCGGTGCATCAAACCCCATCCTTGCACTTATGTAAGTTGCCTCCACCTTCTCAGCTGAATAATTGAACAACGTTATTTCCAAACTCGGAGAAGTTGCCAACTAATTAGAAACCGCAGTTGAAGATGCCAGAGCCGCTGAAATCTAAGCTTAACTCGACTTCGAAGCCTTGATTGTTGAAATCTCAGCCTAAAGAGAATCACTCTCTGCTGCCAGATAAGATTCTGAAAGATAACTCACAGACAACCAATAAGCCCTCGACTTATAAAAGAAGAGAAAGGAAGACGCCACCGACGAGCTTAACTCAGCCTCATCAGGAAAAGAATAAAAGGAAGCCGAATGTGACTCATGGAGAACCTAATACAGTTAAGATAGCGAACACAGATAATAAGAAATCGCAATCATCAGATAAGTTGAAGAAATCCTCGCTACCAAGTTATCTAACGTCAAGGTTTACCTCTAAGAGAGATCATCCAACTGATTTAAAAATTATAATTCCTTTTTATCAATTAATAATTTTTGCTGTCCTAATATTATTCTCTTCCTCTATATTAAAATTCAATTATTTTCTCCTAGCATTCTTCTGATTTCAAAATAATATGAATGTAAATGAGTTTTACTTAAGAATTTAATGGGCAGCTTATATATTCAAGATTAACAAAAACTATAATTTTAAATAGTTATTTTAAATAATGAATCAAATATAGTTATGACCATATTTATAAGACACATTCTTTATTTTGCCATTCAAATATTGTTCATTTGTCATCCTACTTTTAAAAACATTAGTCATTTATTTTTTGGCCTTAAATTCTATTGAAATTTTATTTAATTATATTTCTTTAGTTTATTTTTAGAGAAATAAAGTATTAGAATGTATTCTGAATTTTTCTGATTTTGACGGTGTTTCATTTTATGATACTGACCTAATCTTCTTTTATGGAGAAACAATGACACTTTTATTAGGTAGTCTTATCTTGCCAGTAATTCTACTTCGAGTTGGAGATTCGTCATTTATTAAGATTGGCTGTAATTTCTGTTATTTCAATTTCAAGTCCTATTGTAACTTATCCTGGTCAATATTGTTAATCCAGCTTAATGACTTTTTTATATGTTGATTTTGTTCCATAAGTTCCTTGTATAATCTTTCCATATTTGATTCTTTGCTAAAATAGTACACAA
This sequence comes from Paramecium bursaria, assembly GCA_016759055.1. NCBI lineage: Eukaryota > Ciliophora > Oligohymenophorea > Peniculida > Parameciidae > Paramecium > Paramecium bursaria. The sequence goes on along the minus strand of VMTU01000005.1, from coordinate 46,280 downwards.
ATGGTTATTCATCAACATTTCTATTATTACTAAATACATTTACCTATCTTTTATAACATCATAGAGCTTATTATGTTGTTTTTCATAATGGTTTTATAACTATTTATTGAGTTTTTATTACACCTGCCAATCTGGTAGAGAAGACTTTCTGCTTTGGATAGTTAGTTAGGATTTGTCATCATTTTCTAAACTATGAACCTTGGGAATCTCTCAAAATTAAATACCCTTTTCTTAGGTGTTGGCTCTGCCCTTGTCTATATTTCTTGCTGGAGATTACATTCTTTGTACACTGCTTATATCATAATTGGAATTATGTTATATTTTCCTTCCTGGATTTAAACAAAGCACTAATTGAGAGTATTATCAAAGTTGGAATATTTAGATCTTTGAATAGTTTTCTTTTCCATTAAATTAGAAAATGCTTCTTACATCCTTGATAAAAATCTATGTAAAAGTCTTATATCGGAATCAGAGGAAATTTAATGATTCTTCTATAGGAGTCTCTATTCCTATTATTTATAGTAATCAAGTTATTTAACATCAGACATTGTGAAAAAATCTTTAAATAGTTAGTTTAAAGTGTCCAACATTTTTTTTTGTTTATTTTTTATATTTTCTTATTGATATAGAGATATAAAAATCATTCCATGTCCATATCATTTTAAAGTACTATCTTTATTTTCTTTCTTCCAGCCTTCTAAGCCTATAAATCTTCTTATTTGGGAGGTTTGAATTCTATGTTATCCTAATTTTCTGGCATCTGAGTTATAACCTAATAATTGGGTTTGCTTAACTTGTTCAAATCAGATTAAGGGAGTATTATGCCTAATTATGTTAAAAATAAAAATGATAAATGTACCACCATATTATTAACTTGGATCAAATCCCTCCTTGATGGGTTGTTCATTTTTCTATTTCTAAAATTTCATCATATCCTATTATGAGACTGATGGGTTTTATATATTATCTATAGCCATTCTTCATTTATAAATCTGCAATACCTGATATCGTCAACATTTATGTTGTTTCTCTTTTATTGGTCAGCAATCTCCGAGGACTAGTTTATGATGGTTTTCATGAGTCTAAAGGCATACTCGTTTAATTGATAGACAACATTATCATCATAGACACAGTCGTGATCCTCAAGCAAAGATTTAATTAATTCGGAGGTTGAAGTCATTAATTAAATATGGGAAATTGCAATCTCAAATCAGCAGAATCAGATGAATCTACAGGTAAAATATTTTCATAAATAATCAAGCCATTTCAATAACAAACTTCAGTCTTGTTCATGTTATTGGAAGAGGTGGCTTTGGAAAGGTATCATTTTTTATTAGATTAGAGGTATGGATGGTGCATAACAAAAAAACTAAGCAAGGTTATGCCATGAAGATCATGTCTAAGGCAAAGTACAATCTAATTTATTATGAACATTTTAGGATTATTGGAAAAAAGAGTGTTTAATCAGTTATGAATGAATTGTAACTCTTAGGTGTATTGAAAAATAAGTATGTTACTTTATCAAATTGTTAGTTTCCTCATAAATATGCAGGCTGCATTTTAAGACAGGGACAATTTATATCTAGTGATGGATTTACTAACTGGAGGAGACTTGAGATATCATATATGCAAATAAAGACGTTTTACTGAGGAACAAACTAGTAATTTATTTGTCTAAAAAATAGAATATTTTGCTGCTTGCATTATAACTGCCTTAGAATATCTACATCAAAATGGAATTATTCACAGAGATGTAAAACCAGAAAATTTAGTTTTCGATAGCAAGGGTTATCTTCGTTTAACAGATATGGGTATAGCTAGAATATGGAAAGCAGAGAACGCACAAGATACTAGTGGAACACCAGGTTATATGGCTCCAGAAGTAATGTGCAGTAATATTATCAAATTTACCATTTTTTTAGGATAAAATCATGGAGTAGGTGTCGATTATTATGCTTTAGGTGTCATTATCTATGAATGCATTATAGGAAAAAGACCTTATTTAGGAAAATCAAGATAAGAAATTAGAGATTAAGTGTTAGCGAAATAAGTTTAAATAAAGAATACGGACATCCCATCTGGGTGGAGTCTAGAGGCTGCTGACTTTGCAAATAGACTCATTTAGAGAAAACCAGCAGCGAGATTAGGAAATAATGGACCAGATGAAGTGAAATAACATTAATGGTTCAAAGACTATAATTGGGAAAAACTATACGGAAGGGAGATTGATCCTCCATATAGACCGAGAGAAGATGAAATAGTGGCAATAGCCAATGAAAATAGAAAAGATTCGATTAATGACATCGATTAAGATTGTGTGCTTAGCCTTAGAAGAAATTCTATACAAGGTACTCATATTTCATAAAATAAAGCATAATTTAGTGGATATAATTTCTTAAGTGGTGCTGTTAAATAAAACCAATCTGCTACTACAAACGGAAGTCTTTTAGGTGCAGGGCCAACAAATCCGTGATATGATTTTATTTTCAAAATACATTTTGTATTAATAATCAATTTTATAAATACTATGGTAAGGCTAATCCGAATTCTCCATCACTTGTACCAAATGCTAAAATTTTCCTATCTGGAGATATTGAATATGAAATCAATTCATTCATTGAGTTGATGTATGGTGTCAATTTAATCTCAGATCTTATATTTAAGAATGGTGTTATCAGTAACAGTAGTTTCTTCTCATAAGTTAATGGAATAATCTAATTATTAGATAATAAACTTACCAATATGTCATTGAGCAATGAATCTTTAATAATCTTCAATTGGGCTTAATTAACTACGGTTTAAGGGAGTTCGTAATGTGATAAATATTAGCCGTTTATGCTATAAGAGTATAAAGTTTTGTGTCCGTACATGATTATACCATATAATGGTGTGCAAAAAATAGCAACCTATTTAATAATTATTGATTACCTTTTATATTGGATGACCTTTTGGATGTTTGAAGCTTCTTAAATACTTACCTGTCCACATATTATAAATGTGAACCCAGCCATCGGTTGAAGATGAAACTACAACTCTCAAATCATCGCAAATGTATATGTCTAATATTGGACCATCATGATTATTGTGTTTGGCAATTAATTTCAAAATTTTTTAATATCCATTAACATATATGCATAATTAACCATTCTTGCTGCCTGTAGCTAACACATTTAGGTTATGATCTTATCTTAATACACATATGGTTGAATCTTAATCATTATAAGTCTCATACGATTTATCATATTCATTAAATATTAGTAATCTTCCATCCCATATTCCTCCAATCAATATGTACTTATTTCTAAATAATACAGGTATTTCATCATACCAGCAAGTCCAGTCAAACAAATAGCAATTCTCATCATATAACTTTTCTAATGAATATTAAACCTCTTTATCCCAGAATATTTCATATCTTTTTTCTTCACTGGATAAACTTTATAATTTAACAATCTGCATAATACCATTTTTTCTAAATAATTATACTTTATTCTCGCCCACAAATTGTAGTTTTATTATTGATCTATACTTAGAAAAATTCTATAACATATGTTTAGGTACAGGACTACCATCAATAGGTTTCTGTCTATAAATAGTAGTTAAGATCTTCTCATCTGTTAATCTATTGCATACTCTTGATTTTAATCGCTAAGGATGAGGTCTATCCAATATCTGGCTTGGACACTGACCAAAATGAATTATTTGTGACTCTATTGAGATTCTTTACTTCTCATTTTATTAATCTTCCCAATCAATAGAATTTTCATAAGTTAGATAATAAAACTTATTTAATGCTTCTTCTGCCTCTTTGCCCTTTTATTTATATCCAAATATCAAATCAATCCAAAAATTGATATTTTATGACACATAATCGCTTTCTAATTCCATCCTGTGCCCACATACAAACCTATAGGGGTTCTATCCTGACCAAGATGGAAGATCAACATGATGGACTCTCTGCCCAGTTTACTGAAGACCAAAATCAAACTTTGATATGTTTGTGAACATTTCAGGCATATAGAAGAATTCAGGTATTAGTTCTCTAACATCAGACAATTCTTCAACTGCATTTCTATAAGTATCTACAAACGAAAAGAACAATCTATCGGCTAAATCAAACCTACCAGATTGCAGCTCTTTGGCCCCATCAGAAAAGGGCCTCAGTCTAATTAAAAAATGAAATATAATGGCTGGACTTGAATAATGGCTACCATAATGAAATCTTGGCACATTATTAAAATGATCAACCATATTATATCTTTATCTAAAAACGTCTACTCTTTCAGGATTACCTAACGCACCCATAGGTTTAGAAAGATCTCTGTATTATCCTAATTACTCTCCATCATTCATAATCCATGGAAATACAGGGTATTGAGTTAAATCTTTATGACTTCTTCCTGATATTTTATTCAATTTCATTAGATATTCGAATGTGGTTATTTTATAATTGAACCATTTTGTTAAACATTTAGATTCCTGCATTATATTCCACGGATCAAGCTTTAAGTACAACACTCTCTATTTCAATTAAACACAAAATGACTTTTTTAATGAAACTAGCTTATCTATCAATAATTATTAGTCTTTATTAGGAAAATTGAATAAAAGTGTTCTACCATCCTTGAATGTCAATTCTAGAGAATTCAACCTATTGATGTATCTCCTTAATTAAATATCACATAGATTTTCTAAATTCCATTCTTTAACTAACTTCTAATCTTCTGCGACCTTAAATTTATATAAACTCTAATGTGTCTCCTTTTAGTTTATTGATTCAAAATAGAAGCTATTTAATTGAAAAATTAATATACATGAGTTATTCATTTATTACTTTGAGAGTTCCACATCTGACTGTTAGAGTCTTGATCCATTACACTTAAGGAATGATCAATTCATCTGTAACATTCCCCTGGAAGAGTTTCAATGGATTAATTCTATTTATTATTTTATCCATAAGCTATGATTCTTTTTCTTACTTTTTAATAACTCGCTTGTCATAAGTCACTAAATTTAGTATTCTTGATTATTTTTAACTATTCTATTCATCTATCTATTGAATAGTGTAGCTATTCTCTGGAAAATCGTAAAGTTTTGGCTTTAACATTGGTCGAGACTTCTATTTGGTCTCATATTTCCACATTTTCCAATAAAATCTATTTTAACATATAAATAATACATTCTCGACTGTGGCTGTATCTCGTAATCTAATTCGTCAATATCAAATGACTTATTATTTTATGCTTCAAAATCATGATGAGTCCACCATTAATTAAATACTCTTACAGAATTAAACGCCCTCTTAAACATGTATCTTGCTCTTCTGATATAAATTTATTCAGTGTCAATTTTTTCTATTTTTTCGTTTAATTATATATTAGTTTCCATTAATTAAAACTAGACTTACTCATACCATTATCTTTACTAGCTTAACTTATAATTTATATTTCTATTGATAAAATAGATGATACCTAAATCTTTGCTCATGATTCCTTGCTTAGTCCTCTGTATTAATCTTCATCAAGAGATAAAACTCTTCATTAACAAAAAACATTGACTCTATCATTTCAACAAGAGTGATATTTTCTAAAAAGATGTCTCTCGCTTAATGAATCTTTTAAAATATTAGTTTATTATTTAGTTTTAGTGTTTTTGCATCTTTTACCTCAAATAGATTTGTGCCATCAGCTTTATACATATCCTTAAGCATTCTTACAACAAACATTTTAAGAGGAGTTGAACTAGATCTTGTGGCCTCAATAGCCAGCACTGCATAATTGTCAAATTTGTTAAATAAGTTTGCTACAACATCAACTACTATAATTAAAAACTTGAATGAATTAACTAGACACACATTTATCATGTTAAACAGATTAATTTTTATCTCTTAATCAAGGTTTGTCATTTCTGATCTTCTTAATATTTGGAATAAAAAGTTATAATGCGAGGCAATTACTTTATAAACCATCTTCTCCTAATAATCTTCTAATTCTAACTCTCTTGAATTTTCGGCAACTACTATAAACACTCGTTAAAGTTTCTCTAAAGTATTTAATATTTATTATAATTATTTCATATTTTCGCTAGACTCTAAATTTAATGCATAATATTCTGCTCCAAGTTATAAATGTAATTAAATAAGTTAAACAAACACTGGTTTCGGACCTTCCTACCCATAACCATAGGAAAATAACATAACCTCAAATATTCTCGTATACTCTTAAGTATATAATGGTTCCAATCCTATTTAAACACCCTTTTAAACAATTTAAAAGTCATCTATTGATGCTAATAATTATGGAGATGTCTTTGAGCACACTTGATTTATGAAATCGCAAATGTTTTAAATATAAATACTGTCCAGCCATCTAACATTACCAAACGTTTGCTTCCACTCTATCGTTAATTTAAATGATTACTTTTAGGTAGTTCCTAGGATTGTATATTTAAAGAGTTTGCTATTCTATTAAACTTTTAAAAGATAAAATCATTGTTTTAGGGTTACACATTTGCATCAGAAACAGTTAATCGGAAAAGTTCAAAGCTGACATAATATATATTAACCCAGAATATGGAGCTCAACTCTGTTTTATAGTATTCACTTTTATAATAGGATTAATATGTACTTCAAAGATGATAATAATTGTTTAATAATTAATCTAATTAAAAATTAAGATGCTAAAACCTTATCTGGCTTAGAAATGATTCTTATATAAGTTGACAATTATTATATTCTTTGATATCCTCCCTTCTCGAAAGCTAATGCATATTTGAGTATTTAGCAATATAGTTTGACACCACTATCCCAAACCCAAAACTCGAACTATGTCAACTCTCTTGTGTTGTATTCATGCTGTAGTTCATACATCTGTTCTATTATCCACCAATGAAATTCCTCATTATTCAATAAGAATTGTGCACTTTAATTATTCCATTTTACTAGCATACACAAGTCTTGCATAATCTGTGTAATAAATATATATTTACTCTTCCTTTGACTTAATCTACACAAAATTAAAAATAACTCATTAATAACTGTAATCCTCCTTCAGATTTAATAATGAAACTTTCTTCCAAAATGAAAGTATCACTGTTATTTTTGCCAACTCTTGTTTTTAACAACCATTCCATGATTGCAACATATAATGGCTCATAATCGATGACTCTTCTTGGCTATTGATGTATAATAACTTTTTAGGATGATTTTCTCTGTCTTTCAACATATTCAATTTACCCTTTCTCTAATAACTATTCAGCCTCATTTATTAACACATATGGCTCTTCTTCTATAGTTTCAACTATTTCCTCTACTGCTGCACTATTACCTAAAGTATGAGCTATCCATACAGCGACTTCTTTTTCTTTATCATATTAACTTAGTCTGATAGTTTCTGACAATAATTTGATACAACTTGTTTTAACATCTGGACATAAACAAGTAGTCAGTAAGTTAAGTAACATTTGCATTGTTTCCTCCCTCATAAACATTTCCGATATTGGATGATGGCCAGGTTTTTCATAGTATAATAATTTTTATAATTTATTAAGTAATTACTGATAAAAACATGGGCTATACTTTTAAGTGAATAGTTTAGAAATATCAATTATTTCTTATTCATCTATTTATTTAGCATCAAAGAACTGATAAAATAATATGGCTTCAACTATATTAAAATATGGTTCCATTTATTGTTGATATGACAATAATGGGGGCTAAAAGTTATTAATACCAATCTATATAGCGTGCTCTTAACAACATAGCCTATCTTTAGGATCGATATCATAAACTATAACTTCGATAATTTACTTAATCCCGTACATCTTGATGTAAAACTCAGGATTGGAATTATAGACCATCCTTATGAATTGCAAATAATCATTGATTATGTCAAAATTTGTTAGTTTGTAAATCTATATCCGCCATAATAAATGGACAATAAACTATTCTTTCAACTGCTTGTCAATGAGACTGTTTTTCATTTAGGATAGGATTTCGATGGTATAAAGATTAATTTCTTATAATCCATATTCATTTATTTTTAGAGCAATCATACTTAATAACTCTATTTTAACTGCTTCTTACTAAGATTCAGGTTTGGTCCTTAATATTTTGCAAAATAATTCTAATAATTGGTTCAATAAATCTTAATACGGACAGAATTTCAAAAATAACAGTAAAGGGGCAAAATTCTCTAATCTGCAGTACTGATTAATGTGTTGATGAATTTAATGCTTAATGTATGATCCGCAATTTTGTTATAATGCTCCATCATATTTATTTATGGGATCTATAATAAAATTTGCCTTAGATCTTAAAGGAGTATAACATAATAATAATTTTGATGCATATTTGTCTAAAGATTTAGCCATAGTCTTCATATGCGAATTAGTCTATATTCCAAATCTCATGTCACCACAATTGATAGGACTAATATGATTAAAATACATACTTTCCACTAAATCCTTCATTAAACAATAAAACACATGAGCTATACCCATAAAAGTTTTCGAAAAAGTACATTTCCAATATTTATGAGTCTTCTTTCAGTTATGGAAAATCGATCTTAATCTCTTTGACCTATTATTAACCAACCTAGATATATAAATAATATGATTCTGACAAGAAAAATCTCTATTATTATATTTATATGCTGAGACTTGACCATTCATCAGGAGGTATTTCAATTACTGCTATCAGGGCTTAATCTTGTTATTCTATATTATGTATTTATTTGTTTACTTGTTAAATCTATAGATTGATAATATATTTTATTATCTTATAGAATAAATTAGCATCCAGTTTTATAATCTGATAATAAATAAAACAATTTGGAAGGAATATCCTTATTCCTTACTTTTAATGGTTATATCCATGTTTAAATTGTTAAACCCTTTTAAAACATCCAGTTCATTTCTCTAGTGTCAACTACGATGCCACTATTCATATGATTGAAATAAAATGTAGAATTAGGATTATTGATCAAATGTTTCCTTTCCTCCAGCACTCTCTATAATAATAGCATAATTCTTTAGACAACTTGGGGTTATAGATCTTCACTATAGATCCGAGTTTTAATGAATGTGAATATTGTTTTATAATTCTGCTTTGATATGGTTACTACATTCAAAAACCATTCTAATAAATCTATAATTTTAGATTAGATCTTATATATATAAATTGCATACTTCTATATTATCTTAATTTAAAAACATTTCGATTATTCTGTCTAATATATTATCATATTGATTCTAGACCAACACTATCTATTACAGTGAACTAGATTCTCCTAGATATTGCAACAATAATTAATAGGAAGGATTTTCATTTTCCTATAACATAATCAAGATCGATTAAAATAATTCCGCTTTTCTGACTATCTTGTTATCTAGGAAAAAGTCATTTAAGTGTATTAGATATGGATCTTTGAAAAGAGCAATTATTGATATTTCTTAATCCATATAATTTTAATATTTATAAATATGTTCTTATTAATTACCATAGTGATGGCCTCAGAATGGTAAAGCGGAATAGATAATTTGATAAATAATTAACAATAACTCTAACTGTCAAGCAATTATCCGATCACAAGCGTTATTCATATAACATTTGAGAAATAATTTACAGAGTATTTATTTTTATAATCCATATAGCATCCCTCAAGTCATCCTATTAATAGAAAAGTTAGAATTTGAATCAGATCTAGATATTGACCTATCTTTATTTTCTAATGAAATATAGAAAAACGGTATTTAACAATAAGCTTCAATTTTTCATAGGATTTGATTTAAAGTATAGATTAGGTGGTCCAGCAAGGGTTTTCAATATTATTGTCAGATGGGTTGCATTCATCGATAAAAATGTTAAACTTTATGTTAAAGAACTTGGGTTCATGGACCTTAAGTTTACGAGATAGGGGCAAGGATAAAGAACGGATACATTTGACATTCAAAGTCCATACAAAGATCCAAGAATTATAACTTTCCTATCGGGATTTCGGTTAAATCCTAATAGTGGAGTATACTCAATATTGATAAACAATACCCCCGTTAATTAAGATTCGTTTTAGGTTAACGTAGAAACCAGAGAGAACACTGTGATAAGATATGCAAAACTTTATATACTTTTGATAGATAATTCTTCTAAGGTTGTTGCTAAATAGGGCGGTTCCGATGCTAAAGGATTCAATTATTTTGAGGACAAGTCCTCTTCTGGAATAAGAAGAGTCGAATATCGAATCCCAATAAGTGAGCGATTCTTCTACAAACCAGACTAAAACATTGTAGCATAAGGACTAAGAGGATTTGAGGCAAATTCTACAGTATCTGATATAATTGCATTTTCATTAGAGAAATATCAACTTGCAGATGATCATTACCAGATGATTTTTGGACCAAGTAGATTCAAAGTATAAATAAGATCTTAATTCAGTTTTATACGGCTTAGACTTCTCAATATTGCTAGTCGAGAACAATAATTAGGTGCTAGCATAAAGAATAAAAAATAATAATTGAATATTAAATAAAAGAAAAGCATTTAATGGATTTATTATTTTTTTTTAATGTACTTTTTCAATCAAATCAATCGAATAAACCACCCATATCAACGTCCTCTTCTGGCTCTGGGGCTTTTTCAACTGGTTTGGGTTTCTCCTCTTATTTAGCTGCGACTGGAGCTGCTGTTGTGGCTTAAGCGGGGGCTGCTGATCCTAATATTATTATTAAATTGATTAAAAACCTCCGAAACTTAAGTTTTAGACTTACTTAGATCCCTCAGCAATAACATCAGCCAATTTCTTTCCCTTTAAAGCATTAACAACTTAGTCAACTTCACCTTAATTTGCATCAACACCTACTTCTTTTAATAGTCCTTTCAAATCATCAGCAGCTATTTATATTTATAATTTCAATTACTTGGTTATTCTTTTCCTCCTAAAACTAAAAGAGCATATGCAGCGACGTATTTCATTTTATTTTAGATATTAAATTTATTTAAAAATATTTTTCAAAAATAATTTATTCTTTAATATTCACAGTTATTTTTATGAAAGAAGCTCATCAATAAAAACCATAATCATTTAGTTCAAAACTAAAATTATGGAAAAGAAAACTGGATAGACTAATGCACTTTGTATTTCTAATATGTGAAATATTAACGTTCTTTTTAGCATTGTTAGCATCTTTACTTATTACTACATATTTTTTATATCAAGAGTACCTTTATATAATAAGTATAGTTTCACTCTTTTTTTAATTCAAGCAACAGGGTTTGGATTAGCTTATATTGGACATTTGGTGATATTAATATGGCAAAGAGATTTGGTTGATTATTATCTAACATCCAAGAAGAAGGCTGCACCAAAATAAGAAGATCCTTAAAAATAGAAAGATTAATAAGTCTAACCATAAGATGGTGGATTAATATAAGAAGAATAACCACAAATACCTCCACCAGGATGTCTTACAAGGACTAAACTGTTTTTCACAAGTTGTGGTGGAGGAGACGATTCTGAACACTCGTCATGTTACAAATGGATGGTTAGGTTGTTATTTATTCCTATTGCCTTACTTATGTTGGATATACCATTATGGTTTTTTAAAATAAAAATATCCAAAATTGTCGAATACAATTATATTTTAGGATTATCAGTAGGATTATTCAGTTTGACCATTCTAACACCACAAATATTTATGGCAACAATATGGTTGTTATCTGCTAAGAAATTTCCAGTCATATTTGATATATCATCTGATGATCAATAATTATACTTGTTATTGGCAATCTTAGTGGTTGTCTCAGGAAACACAGTTGGATTTTTCTAGATATCTTTTTTCAGAAAAACCTACACATATATGGAGTATCATATTAACTTTTATTTTTAGCGCATTATTTTGGGGATTCATTAGAGAGTGTGAAATGCTATCAAAACCATTATTAATAGGTTTGGTTTTGAGGCATGATGACTGGAATCAACCTACTCTGATTATTTTGGGCATATTTTACTCAACCTATGTTATATTTTGCACCCTCATTTACACTTAAAGAAATAAAGACGATTCAGTTTATAAAATATATGCTAAATCATTTTTATTGAATTTGTATGCAAGAGTCCTATATTTTCCCTATAAAGAAAGTCCCTGCTTGATGGAGTCATTAACAGCATATCACTAATAGACAGTTGATAAAAAACAGGTAAAAGTTCCAATTGCTCCATAATGGTATCTGGATATATTTTAATATTCAAAATTTACTACTAAACTTATAGGTTTCACAAGAAGATAATACACACATTCAGTATAAGCACTAAGATTTGTTGAAAATTTTAATTTAATCATTTTCATGTTATCATTAGCTGTTTAAAGTGAATAATTATTACAAACAATCGAACCTAAAGATTTTAGACCAATACATTTAGCACGACCAGCTTCATATTTGATGACGTTAGCTATGTTAGCCTATTATATTTCTAGTGGTGTTCGGACTGTTCATTATACAATAAAAGATTAAATTTCCATAGATGAATGAATATTATTATATTATTAATAATGAATTATTTAAAGAAGTTTCTAAAGGGTTATTTATAAACTATGTTAAATGGCATAGAGGAGCGTCCAACGTATAAGGTATCATATTTTAAAGTATCGAATAGATGGTTGACACATTTTATTTTATATTACATTTGATAAATCATTTTCAGTACATATCTATGATTATTTAACCTTTTCATGATAGATATTACAGTGATTTTAAAATGAAATATATTGAATATTTTACCTAATTTTTTATACTAAATAATATGTTGGCATCATAATTGACATACTAACTAGCATTGGTTTTATTAGTTATTTCCTTTTTAAGTTAGATTATATTGGCTTTATTTATATCGTACTCCACAGTAGTAAGATTATGGACAGCTAGTTTGATAAGAGCATCAAATAAAGAAGGAAATTTGAATTCAGATATGCAAAAATGGGTTATGAGTTTTAATGAGTCATTACACTGGCTATTTGTCCTATATCCAATCATATATTTATAAGTAGCTGCTTTGTCACTTAGTAGTTTAGCCTGTAACTAACTATCTCTAATTCCACTGAAGGAATGTAATATGAATGCTGGAATATAATTTCTCGCTATAGTTCCTCTTATAATATCATTTATTCATGGCTAAATATTGATATATATAATGAGAAATCATAGATTTCATGAAACTAATTCGCTTAAGAGGAGATACTCATTCTTGTTACTCATAAATAACACTTTAATACTCGTAGAAGTATTATCAAATTATTTGTATGAGGTAAATTTCTTAAATGACTAAATTAGTTTTAATATTCAGATATAGTGAAATATGTTTTTGCCAATATATTTGCCTTCAACTAAATATTTGACTAATTAGCTAATTATCCTTATAGGGATCCAGTAAGAATCCCATCAATTAAATTAGCATTTGTATATTGGTGGATTGTTGTTTCAATAACCATATATCGATTTACAGATTTATTTTAATAAAGCAATATATTTTTTTTTATCACTATACCGTTTGGCTTTTGGGCAACTTTTGGAGAAACTTTATCTTAAAACCTTTAGTAGTATGCAGTTGTATAATATAATTCTAATACAAAATAGATTGAGGAAAAACATTTAATAATAGCAATAGATTAATTTTACAAGCATTATCTTGATTTTTTGAAAGTAAATATACTTTATATAAATTAGAATCAAGAATCTTAAATTAAATATTTCTAATTTATTATGTATCATAAAATTAACTGCAAAAACCCCAAATGCTACTCAAAGCCAAAGCGATTATTAACACTAGACTTTTAATCAAAAAAAGACTTACATTCAATAACATTAAGTATTATTAAGTGTGTTTTCAAATCAGCGTAAGCGTGGCTCTTCTCCATGTAATTTTATAATTATGATAAGGAACAATAAAAATAGCGATCTTAGATTTGAATAATTGTAATTATAATATATTAGTTTCATTTCGGAAACAGCCATTAAACCCTTAATCGGTTACTTAGAACTTAGAACTTACTAAAATCGGCATAAAAATCAAAATTCATTATATTTTACTGAAATCACCAATAAACTTGCAAACTAATTAGAAAATCAAATTATTGACTTTCAATAAAAATAGAATAAAAGATCATAAATATTAAAAGATTAGTAAAATTAAGTATTAGAAATATCACTCTCTCAATAATGGTACACATAAAATCTATATGAGAATATGTTATAAAAATACATATAATTAATAGATATGAAAATAGATCATTGGACAACTTTAATAAATGGATATTAGTCATTGAATCCCTTCCAGGAAAGCACCTAATAAGTGTGTGAGATTATCTATTAAATATAAAAACAAATTGACAATTTTATAGGAATTCCCTAAGAATGGTTTGATTTAAAAACAACAACATCTAAGGGTATTTAGATTAAAAAAATGAGTCACGCTGAACTAAATGTCAATATATTAACTTTGAAACTATATTCGATGTATTATAGCTTCGTGTTGAATGATTTTGATAGGGTAAATTACAATTATAATAGTAGACTAATTATATAGAATAATATATAAAAGATTTAGTTTAAAACGACAGACAGAAGGAAATAGACATAATAGATAATTAGGCAATCTTGAACGATTAAACTACCATAATATTAGTGTCAATTGTCAAAAACAAGGGCAAGATAATGAATAAAAATTAATTAGCCCTTGCTAATTTCTTTTAATATGCAGATGCTAATGATTTTAAAGAAGTAATATAGTGTATTAATCTAAAAAGAGTGTAGAGACAGTCCATCAATTATTGCCGAAGGCTATGATGAGTATGCATGCAAATTTAATAGATAAATTTCTATAAACAGGCCATAGCGATTATTTTGTAAATAAAATCAATGGATATTATGAAACTAAGAATGGATTTATCTAAAAAAGTTATGTTAAATTAGGAAACTTATTTGAAGAACGAGACGATTTTGTTATTACTTCATCTATCTTAAAATGCAATCTATTCAATTAAATAATATTATGTGACTAGGAGGGTAAAATAATAGGAATAGGTGAAGATTTGTTTAAAGTTATATAAAAGTATATTCCCGTCACTATTGATTTCATAAAAGATAACTGTCACATATTCTTATTATTTCCTTAGTTGTTAGTGCTAATAAAACAACAAAAATCCTAGGATGAACAATATCTGGCTGATGAAGAGGACCATATATTTTACTTGCCAGAAGATTTAATCGAACTAAATAGTGGATTCATTAGAGAATAATACGAAGTCCTTGGTAAGAATGTTAATGTAGGTTTGGAGAGTTTAAATCTCAGTTCCTGGCGTTCTTGGAAATCCAAAGGATCATTTAGATCAAGGGATACATCATAAAAAGAGGACATGTTAAATATATTCGATGGCAGTCAGACATAATTTATCTACAACTTTATGAATTCCCATAAACACATGTTATCAAAATACTCCATAATTAAAAGTAAGATAAAAATGAAATTTGAAAAAATGAAAGTAAAGAATCAATCATTTCCATATCTAATCATAGAAATGGATCATATAATTGAAATTACAAATTAGAGTAAATATTATTCTAGATACCCTTCATTTGATAAGGTAGTAGAATTAACGAGCACTATATATTTTAATGGTGTTGCTGGTTAGAGGACCCTATAAGATACAATAAATGAATCAATATAAGAAACTAATTATTTAGAGAGAATTACTACAACGAGGCCACAAAGTGAATTCCAATCTGGTTCCCAACAGAAAGTTGATTTCAACTAGTTTAAAAGGAACATAGATCTTATAAATAGTAGGCAATTATTCAACCAAGAGAGTGTGATTGAGAATAATGATCATTCATAATTAGCTTTGGTTGAAAATTATTGTTTAGACATCAATGAGATAAGTGTCCAAGACATTGAAAAAGAGCAAGTAAAACCTGAGTTCCACAACCCTGAGATAATTTTAAATGATGATGATGAAAATGATCTCTAGGAATTAGATAAACAATTTATATAACTAAGTAAACAAAATAAGATGGCACAATCAATAAGAAATAAAGAATACGTAGAAAAGGAAGAATCATAACCTGAAAATGATGAATTAAATAAAAATTCATCAAAGTAAGACAACATAAAAAACGATTTATTACAAGTTTTACAAGAATATAGAAAATAGAGAGAAGAAGGTAACATTCATGAAATGGAATAAGAGGAATATAAAAAGAAAAGATCAATCGCTAGTTCTTCTAGAACTAGCACATCTAAATCTCCATTTCTATTAGTTAGATCACTCTATTCTTTAGGGACATTTTAGGGTAGCATAATGTAAGTGGTTATAACTATGTCCTTATATTTAATATTATTACTGATATTAGTCTTTGTTTAAATGAATACCATCTAAACAAATTACGATATTTTACAGAAGAACATCAATTATGTCACGTATCCTGAAACCTTAAACTATTACTTTGTTAAAGTGGGTATGTTTAGTTGGATAGGTTTATACTAGAATCTTGAAATATTCAATTATTCATAGTTCATAAATAAATAGATCGATTTAGAGCTAAACCTTATCAAAGATGAGATAGATGTACAACTTAATTAGATTTATAATGGAATCATTTAATATGAATAGGACATAATTAGTGATGACTTAAAAATAATTAGTGTAAATGAAGTAAATGTTTACAGTAGACTATTGGATTTAACCTAACTAATATAATAGATATAATTACATTCACTTAATTTTATAGACAATAAATACAATGCAAGCACTACTACGTAGCCTGATAGTATATTTTTTAGATTGAATTTATAGTATGTATTTTAGTTTGCTAAGAAGTTTATAAGTTTATTAAATTAAAATTTGATATATTATGAAGATAAAATAATAAATGATATAGTGTTACTTAATGGTATATTTATTGCAATCTTTACAATATTAATCATTTATGCATATATTTTAATTTCTAAAGTAACTTAAAATGAAAGACAAATTTTAATGTTGATAACAAGGATAAGTTTAAAGAGTGCTGAGGAAATAGTCTAAAAGCTCACTGATATTAAAGTTATCTTAACCGAGCCAACTTAATTGGAGTGGAAGAAGCTTAATTATTTCGAAACTAATTATGAGAATACACTATCAGATTTATAAAATTAGATTTTGGCTAAATCAGTCAAAACATCCAAACTTAGCTCAACAATAAGATTCACAAGGGAATCAAGATCTTCCTCTAATAACAAATCAAAAAGAAGTTATTAAAGCAACTCATTAGCCTAAAGAATTTATGATTTGACATTAACAAATCCTGTTAATTACCTATTCTTATTCATCAAGTGGTTTATTACTATAATGTTCATAATTGGAACTATAATAGCAACTATTACATAAGTGTAAGATATAAAACCAACATTAAACTTAAATTTATAACTAATCTAATTTAAGTTACGATTTGATTCACTCATATATTAAGGAGAAATCATTAAAACATAATTATTAGTTAATTAATCTATATAAAACTTTGATAAATCAAATTTTGACGATAGTATTAAAATAATCCAACTATTTTAAGCAATAATTTGATGGATTTCAATCAACTATGGCTGACATTTATCATACTTTAGCAAGCAATTCAGGTCTATAGTAGGCTTAATAATAATAACTTTTGATATATTTCGAAAATAGCCTATGTTAATATATGGAATCTTCTATACCCTTTTGTACTATCAAAATGAATTAAACATCATTCAGTGTACCCTAATCCTTCATTGACAAATATGGACAACCCTATCCACAAGACAATAATAATGAGTACATATCAGGGGGTATAACACAAATAGTTTAAGAACTATCAAAATAAATATAAATATATTTTGCTTATGAACTGAACAATCTCTAATTAACCAATAATGATGAATCGATGCAATACTTAAACTCGACAGCTCACATTAATGGTTTCATATAATATTTCCTTGATTAGGGAAAACTATTGACCAATATCAGAAATAATTTATTCTAATAGAATTAATCAAAATTGTCTTAAGCTACAACTATAATGGCTTTGTATGTTTATATTGCAGGATTAGGAATGGTTATAATATTATCATTTATCACATACTATTGGTTGAAGAAAGTAGGATTTAGGCTGTAGATGATGAGATTGAGTCTGACGATGATCCCGTATGACGTCTTATTGGAGCCAAAAACATTAAGTGCTTTGAAGTAATTATGATTTATATGTTTTTAAATAATAAAAATTAAATTAAAAAAAAAATTAAAATAAGAATAAAGTAGAATGGGCTCTATTCCAAATAAATGTGAAATTACATGTGGTCAATATCAGTCAGAAAGTTAAATAGAAGTCATCTAAGAAATGTAAATAAAGAATTCACCTTAAGCTACAGAATCAGTAACATAGGGATAGACTTTTAGCAAAAAGGAACAATACTTAGAATCACTAATAGACTCGCCGTCTGGTATTAAGGATGAACATCAAAATAGTAATCTAGATCCCCTACCGATTTTTGTAAGATCCAAGAAATATAATCTCACAAGTCACAGAGAGAACAGGTTTATGGTTGATTTAGAATTTGAAGTTAAGGCAAGAATCAAATAAATGTATTCTATCGTACTTAATGAAAAAGTCATGAAGAGGAATAAGAATTTATTAGAAAGTATTTCGAACAATTAAAATCTAATGAGGAACTAAAATCAAAAGCTTAAAACCCAATTGCTATCTAAACAGCTAAGCCACTACCTGTCAAGACTAAGAATGAAGAAATATCCTCTTTAAATCAAAATCCCAGTAGCGTGAAAGCCTAAGAATCTTTTAATACTTCGAAAAAGCGCAAAGCTTATTAGAAACTAATCAGTGAATTTATGATAAATAACAAAGAAAGTCTAAATGGAACTAAAGGCATATTGATAAAAAGAACCACCTCTATGAGGTAAATTAATTCAAGAAGTAATTCGAATAAAACATCAACTCATGGTAAGAAGAAGAAAGTTCATTTTTCGTAAGATACAAATTTTAAAGCAGAATAAAGATCTTAAAAACCCAAACAAACATGGTGGAGTATATTATGATATTTTTTATTTATATATCTAACTATTTAATAAAATAAAAATATTATGTCATTAGATCCACAAAAAGTAATTGGATTTGAGACTGAGGAAGTTAAAGTCTTATTTAACGAAAGAGATTCCATTCTATATTCACTTGGCATAGGTTATTCAAAAGATCCATTAAATGCTGAGGAATTAGCATTAACCTATGAATTACATGATGATTTCAAGGTATTTCCAACTTTTGCTACATGTGCTCATAGAACAGATATCTTTAAGGTAGATATATTTTTAATTTTATTAATTATCAGACTTTGACAACATGTCCGGGAATTCCTAACTTCAATCCTATGATGTTGCTTCATGGAGAATAAAGAATTTAGATATTAAAGCCTCTCAAACCTAATCAGTAGTATGTCACTAAAGGAAAAATAGCTAATATTGCTGACAAAGGCAAGGGAGCACTTGTCTAATTTGACTTGACAAGTTATGAAGTTGATGAAAATGGAAAGAAATCAGAGGCTTTCGTCAATTCATTATCTCTATTCATTAGAGGACTAGGAGGATTTGGCTTTAAAGGAAATCCAAACTAACATGCTATCACACCACCACCAAAGAGATATCCTTGTAAGGTTGTGATTGAAAAAACAACTCCAAATCAAGCAATCATTTATAGATTATCAGGAGATACAAATCCTTTGCATGTTGATCCAGTATTATAATAATTTTATAAATTAGAATATGGCTGCGATGGGAGGATTTGATAAGCCTATTCTTCATGGTTTATGCACATATGGTATATCAGGAAAAGCAATTGTATAAGCATTCTGCAAAGTATACAATAATATTCATTTAAGGGAAACTCTGAATTATTAGTATCATAAAATGCCAGATTTACCTCTCATGTATTTCCTGGGGAGACTTTATTAATATCACTTTGGAAGGATGGAAATAAGATATCATTTTCAGCCAAAACATAAGAACGAGGATTAGAAGTTATTGTAGGAAATGCAGTTATTCAAGAGTAAGCAAAATTATGAGAAAATTTAAATTATTAAAATAATTAATCTCAGTATCTGGATTAGTATAAGTATTAGGCATAAAAATTAAATTATTCACTTAATCTTCATCAAGCATGTTTCTAAAGCTTTTGCTTATGCTAGCATTTGCTATTGATAATCAAATTCATCGAATAATGGTTATTTTAACATCATATCTGCCTAACCACCAAAACTTCCTCTAAAATCACTATCCTAACCCTATTAGAAATTAAAATAATAATTACAAATCTTGCAACTTAATCTTTTAGAAGTTATATTTGATTATCTTTTTCCTCAATAATATCTCTATGATTAAGTACAAATATATCTCTTATTAAATCTCTTAATTCTTTTGTCATACCATCAGGATCCTTTGATAAAATTAATCGAGATAGATCTTAAATTAAAGTTCTGAGTTTAGGATCTTTTAAATTTGATGTTTCTTTGAGTTAATTTTCAAATTATGCTCTTTCCTCATTTAATTGTTTGAATAATTCATCATATTCATCCTACTTTTGTTTGATAATTTGATCAGACGATTTAAATTATGAATATTTTAAGTATAGTAACTCTAAATCATATTAGAGTTCCTTAATATTAATTATGCTTTAAGTTGTCTCTTCTCTAAACATAGTTGGATATTTAATTAACAGCTCCTTAATTTTATCTAAATGACTCTATATAAAAATAATAATTATACGTGAATCTTATTTAATTGAAATTATTATTAACTAATTTCCTTATCTTTTTAATTAATTTAATCGTTCAATAAGTCTATTTATCCTTTTAATGATCCTACTGTTTAAAGTAAACCTGCCATACCTAAAAGGGGCTCATTAACACTTTATTGTAATTTCGTAAATAATAGATTCTAGTTTACAACTTTCGATTTCAATTATCTTATCAATTACTCTTATTGATTTTATTGGAATTATAAATGATCTTAAATACTAGTATATTAATCGTTTAAAAACTAATCTTATTGTTGTGCCACCACTGATGAAACCATATCTTAGAATTATTAAAGAATTTTATCAATTTAAGGCATTCTTAAATTAGTAAGTTAGATTAAATTATTTCTTAAATTGTTCTCTAAAGTCTTCAACATATTTTTCTAACTATTTTGATAATCTTCTTTCTTTCGCAATATATTAAGAATGCTAGATACAATTTAACTATGCATTAGTCTCAAATCTTCGGATTACTTATCAGATTTAATTGATATTGGTTCTAACTAATTGTATGTTAATGTTTTATCAATTCTGCCCTATTAATATTTTCCCTTAACAAATGTATCATTCAATAGTGATGCATCTTTTTGAAGTTCCTTAAGCGGAATCACTTTATGCTACACTTTTAAACAACTATTGCAAGACAATTTATTTTTCTTGACTTCTGAAATACATTTCCCTTGATCCTAATCATAAACTTTAAGATTGCTTGATTATATTCTATTAAGTAATTTATCTGTTAGCTATCTTTGGGGTGTTTTGCTCATTCTAAGAATAATAAAAAATAAATTTTAATAATAATATATTTTCACAATTTCCTTTACTAGTCAAACAGTTATATGAGAGTATCATTTTACAAGAAGAAGTAAGCTACGTGTAAACCTGGGTTCATTCTGTCTTCATCTAGTAATTTCAATATAGTAAATAAACCGAATATTTTAGCAAAAACTATTATGATTTCTAATATGGTATAGCAAATGAATATGGATCCTAAGTAAACTATGACTAAATTCAAGTTATCATCTGAATCAATGAAGACACCTAATAAAACGAGTATGACGATCTAAGCACACTAAAAGGATACCAATAAGAAATATCCAATAGGCTTTAAGAACTTAGTAGTTAATAATGCTTCAATTATTTTAGTGGTCAATTATAATAATGCACTTCCAATTGCCACTGGAACCATCATAAATAGTTGTGGTACAAAGTAAAACAATAAAATAGACAGGATAAATATGAATGATATGTTGGTTTGTAATATTATAAGTTTGGAGATCGGATCTATCAATCTATCTTTACTTAAGAATATTGCAGTTATCTCATGTATATACTAATATATATATAAGATTGTTACTTTTAGATTGGCTTTAGCAAATGCCATATTTACATGAAATACTTGTGTTAACCCAGATGGTGGCTATGTGACACCATCATTAATTAGTTCTTGATTCTCCTTCTCTTCCTTATCATTGTTTTAATCTGCTGGCGATTGACATTCTTGAATTACTTTATCTTTACTTCTTTTTAATAGCATTATCTGTGCTGCTATCAATGCATATATGACATATTATCCGAAAAAGACGTAACTCATGAAGATTTCATATATCTCTTATTATTTAACCCTAATTATTATTGGTTTAGTAACATTCACAACAGTGCTTTCATTAAAAGACTTGATTGCAACTAAAGTAACTGGATTAGTGTCATAGCATTCACAATAGAGATTTGTTTGGTTATTACTTGTTGTTGATTATTGCAAAAGGCATCTGTCATAGACCCATTAGCTCTCTTATTTGGAATAACATCTGAATTCATACTATGTGTAATTGGTTATTAACTCTCTAGTGCCCATGAAATATGACATTTTACCAGATGGTAATGTAGTTATAGTTATGTTATTAGAGTAAATTATATTATATATGTTAGTAAAATATAAGGTGTAGTTGATTAACTTAGGTAGTTCATACTTGATTGTGTTATTTGCTGTTTTATTTGCCTACAATTATAATTATGATGTGAAATTGCTATCCAAAGAATATATATTGTAGTTGAATTTATAAATTTGCATATAAACCTGCAAATTTGCTATATTCACTGAACTTTGATCATCAGCTCTTGAGTAAATATTTGCACCAGTTCCAACTATTGACTAGAATGTAGTTGAATCCATCTTTAGCACATTGACACTATAATATTCACCATTATATCTTTATCTTGCTTGGTTAATTATGAGATTCGATTGAAAGCTTTCTGATAATAATTTCGTTAATTAGACTAATTACATAGCTAAATCATAGTAACTTGTTCCGTTATATAACTATGAGTCTGTATACAAAGTTTAGAAGGTCTAATCAATCTAATCATATAAGTCATAACGTTGAATCTAATTAATTGATTACTTATTTTGTGTATCAGGATCTCCGACTGCTTGATTGTTATTAATGTCGTAAAGATATTCATTATTTTACACTACTAAACTATTCACCAATATTTCTAATTTTCCAATTCTACTTTTAATTGCATCATAAGATGATTAACTTTCAGCAATTTATCTAGT
This sequence comes from Paramecium bursaria, assembly GCA_016759055.1. Lineage (NCBI taxonomy): Eukaryota > Ciliophora > Oligohymenophorea > Peniculida > Parameciidae > Paramecium > Paramecium bursaria. The sequence continues at coordinate 22,863 of VMTU01000005.1, read as the reverse complement.
TTATACGGACGTTGAGTTTTTCTTCATCAATCTCAAAAATAATGAGGATAATTGGAGTATTTTCTAGTTTTGATAATATGTGAAATCCTAATTTTGACTTACAACTTTTTCAAATACTGATGTTTAAATGGTTTAAACTAAACTCTTACAATCTTAGGTGTATTTCTTAGAATTTATCATCTCCTTAAGTTAGATGATGTAAGCACTAATCTAATAGTTTGAAGAACTTATATCATTGCATGTGAAGGAAGAGTTCTCTATGGTTAATTCAAAAGTTTAATTTTTAATTGAGCCTAGTGAATCTTGAATCTGAGCCAATACCACTACATTTGATGAAGGCAACGTAGTATAGAGGGAACTTGATTTTTAGAACTCATTCAAAATGATTGCATTTGAGATGTTTGCATTTCTGTAATCGACCAGATTTTCAAAAAGTATAAACCTGTACTGTAATGGTACATTTACATCATAGGCACTTGCGACATTTATCATGAAGACAGTTTAAGCTGCTATTCCACTAGAAGGAGTTATAGCTAAATTTGCACCAGATGGAGGTAAGTTGACTTTTAATGTGACATCGGCTATTCCTGGTAATAGATATTTCAAACTTTAAGCCATAAACTTAACCACTATCTAATTGTTGTATGTAAAATTTTCAAAGTAATCCCACATTTTAAACTTCATGAAATTTGAGTTCATATTTTCCACCTTAACTTATTGATAGTTATATATCAATGCAAATGAATATAGTATCTTAGTGGATGTATCAGCTGGTATAACAGTAAATTTTAAGTCTTCATTATTATTTACTGGTCTTAGATTGTATCCTGAAGTGTAATTTAGAGTTATGACAGGAAAATCATAATCAACTAAAATAATATAGCTGCTAGTTGTTGTAGTTCTTGTATCTTTAACCGCAGTTATGGTCCATTTCTATACTATATTACTATTAACTGAACCCCCCCTTATAAATTAGGAACTTTTAGTTTTATTTAACTTTAAATCAACACCAAACACATCTTGACATGGTGCTTTGGTTGATATGTCAATGCAAGATATTTAGATGCTTATCAAAGAATCTGAATTCCACTCCATTCCATTATCAGGATCTTTATATTGAGCTTTCACATAAAAGTTTGAAGCATAATTCTATATTCTATTACCTCCAACGATTTGGGCTTATAATGGTGATGGCAAGATAGTTATTGAACATATTGTATTTGCAACAGCTGTCGCATCAACTGAATCTTATGCTTATGCATTAATCATGTAAGTCGCACCAGCAGAAAGTGTGAATGAGGGAATAATTACATTAACTGAGCTTGATGTGCTTGATCCTACTAATGTGTTTTAATCAAAAGTAGTAGCATTAGCCTTTTATGGATTTCTAGATAGCTCAGATAATGTGATTTTTAAATCATTACTGGATTTTACTTAGAGCATTCCTTGACAACTCAAATTTTCATAATAAATGAGTAATGAAATCTTTTGCCATGATTGAACTTTAATTATTGACTTTTAGAATGATACAGAGGGAGTATTTGTTGATCCTACTGTTAAAGTGATTTGTGTTGAGCTGCTTTCATTAACGAATGATTAGTATCTTACTGTTATATTTACTTTATTACCAGGTGGTAGCACAAATGAAGCAAAAGTTATTGATTATAATTGCTTTTAATTTGTTTGATCTATAAGCTATTATAATGAAGTGAGATCATAGGTTGTTTAATTTTACAAGCTATAACTCCAAAATATATTACTGAATGATCTCATACCATCATAATCTTATTCACCAAAATTAACTTATTAGATTTAGCATGGACTCAAAGTTCCCATAGGATATAATAATTCCAATGTAGGAGGATTGACCTTTTCAGGTAATTAAACTGATGTATTAAAGAACTAAGACAATTTCTCAGTGCAATTAGTCTATTACAGCGTGTTATTGTTAAATTCTAAGATATCCAAATATGTAATTGTAGCTTAACTTCCTAAAAATATGTTAAAATTTTATGGTTTATCTGCATCAGATCCACATTAAGGCATTATACCGAAGGATTGGAATGTTTTATTGCTAAATACTTACTAACAGACCTCACTAGGTGCTGCTTAAAAGTTTAAGGCCACATTAATATTAAATGCAAAAGAGACAATTATACTATCTAATGTTGTATTAAATGTAGCATTAACAACAGCAACGTTACAATCTAATTATAATAAAAAAAATAATTTACTTGAGCACCAAGGTGTTGATAAGTAACCTATGGCATTAGCTGGGGGATCACAGACTGTTTAATTTAGCACTCTATTTCCAGCACAGGTCAAGCATCCTAATTTGGTGCATGTAGCACAAGTATAATCACAGGGTTGACATGTAATATTAATGCCATCATCAAAGAACCCATCAGGGCAAGTACAAGCTGGAGCATTCAACCTATCACCGAGACATCCTAAACAGTTTTCGGCTTTTGTAACACATGTAGTACACTAGAAGGCACATTCTAAATTTAATTATATTTCATACATGCACAATTTGTTAAATTAGCTTCATAAAATCCAGGCTGACAAATACAATTTTTAGTTGTTCTATCTCCTCTGCAGGATAAACAATTTGTTGCTGTCGTTACACAAGTTTGACACTTAATGTTACAGGGTTAACAAATGTTATTAATGTCGTTATAATATGATGTAAGGCAACTGCATTGTGGTGTAGCCCCTCTATTGGATCCAAAACACGTAGTGCAGTTAGAACTAGTTGTTTTACAAGTGCCACATTATAAATCACAGGGTTAGCAAAGTATTTATTAACCATCATCAAAGTATCCATCTTGGCATGGACACTAACTAGTTATATTCAATCTCTTGGATCCAGCCACTATTTTGCAAGTTAGACATGTGTCAGCATTTCCTTAACAAGTTTAGCATCTATACGAACAAGCTAATTTATATTAGAATTAAATACCTTAACATACTGTCGATTAATTATCAAAGAATCCCAATAGACAGGGGCAGCTTCCAAATTGTGAGTTATCAAATCTAAATGTACCTACTGTATTACACCCAGTGCAAACAGATACATTAGTGCACGTAGAACATGTATAATTACATTTTTAGCACTCTAGAACTCCACTGTCATAATATCCAGGCTTGCAAATACATTATGATCCCGATTAAACTCGATTAGTTACAGCATCAACTTAACAAGATGTACATGTATTGCTGGATGCAACACATGTCTTACAAGTATAATTGCAAGGAGAACACAAGGAAGCTCCGACATCAGCATAACCATTAGCGCAAGGACATGCATTTGATTGAAAGGATCTCATATTTTGTGGCTCACAGGATAAACAAAATGTAGCAGTTCCTGTGCATGTTTTGCATGATGGAGAGCATTACAAACATATAGCTGTTCCTGCATCATAATATCCAACCAAACACTAACATTACCCAGTTCCTGTAACATTGGATAATAGTCTAGAGTTATTACATGCTGTACAATTTGTTGCTGTACCAGAACAGTCTTAACATGAAATATCACAACCTAAAAATTAATATAATTTTTTTACTTGCACAAACGCCTGAGACAGAGTTGAAAAAAGTTCCTGCAGGGCATTTACAAACATTAGCGATTAACTGCAAATTCTTGCTAGTGTCACAACTTAGGCAATAAGTGCTAGTTGTTATGCAGGTTAAACAATTGCTGTTACATATCTAACAAGCTACCAAAACACCATCATCAAAATAGCCAGAATTACACAAACACTAGTTAGATAGACTTAAACTTCTGTAATGAGCAGGATTACATGATAAGCAACTTTGTGCAGTGCCTGAACATGTAACACAGCTCTGAATACATAATTAACAATTTTTTGTGCCATCATCATAAAATCCATCTGGACAGTTACAGTTAGTTCCACTCAATACTCTATAAGTCGATGGAGTACAACTTAAACAGACATTAGGATTAGATGAGCAAGTTCCACAGTTTTGATTACATTATATGCATGTTACACCACTATCATAAAATCCTCCCAAGCATTAACATTTTCCCGAAACCAAGGTTCTATTTGAATTTGCCTTACATTAAGTGCATTATGTTGATGTAATTTAGCACTCTAAACAATTTTGATCGCACTGAATGCAATTAGCAGCTCCTGTATCAAAATATCCCGACTTGCAATTACATGATCCACTAGATAGATTTCTTGTTGGACTACAAGATAAGCAATTTGATGCTGATGTTGCGCATGTATTACAACTAGAAACACATTTCAAACAATTTGGACTACTACCATTATCAAAGTATCCAGAAATGCATACGCATTTGCCTTGTTGTAGTGATCTGAAACTAACAGCTGCCGAAAAGCACGTTGCGCATGAGGTAGAATTAATACAAGTTTAACAAGTATAACTACACTCTATCATATTTAATATAAAAATTACATTAACAATTTTATGTTCCATCATCAAAAAATCCACTTGCACAGGGACATGTAAAGTCAGTGGAGGAGTAAACTCTATTTGTATTAGCAGGACATGTCAGACATTTATTTATATTTCCTTAGCATGTTTAACATTAATAGGCGCATCCAGAACATGCTAAATTACCTATGTCCTAATATCCAGCCATACAAGTGCAAGCTCCATTGTTAATAATTCTAAATAAGTTTTCCACACATGTTATGCATTAAGTACCAGTATCACCACAAGTTTTACAGGGTGGTGTGCAAGCTAAATTATAAAAATTTTATACGTTGACAGGTTCCATCGACTTCCTCAAATAATCCATCATCACAAACACAAGTGTTTCCATTTAAATGCCTTTATAGACCTGTTGTGCAAGTGAGACAAGCTTAAGAGCCTTCACCCGTACAAGTAGCACAAGTAAAAAAGCACTCTAAATATTATTAATATTATAGTTACATGGACAAACAGTGGTCGAAGGTGTGGCTTCATAAAATCCATCATCACAGACGCAATTTGATGCATTTAATTTTCTATTCTATGATGCTTGACAGCTGGTACAAGTTGTAGCATTCCCAGTACATGTTTTACAAAAGGCACTACATATTTAACAGGTTGAAATTCCATTATCGTATCTTCCAACATTACATTAGCATGATTTATCGCTTGATTAATAAGTTCTATAATATTGGGGGTCACATGAAAGGCACAAGTTTGGTCCACCTCCTGTACATGTCAAACATGTATAATCACAAACTATTTATTAATTTAAAATATTTACTTTAACATTATGGAGTGCCTACAACATCGACAGCATATGTAGTTGATGTACAATCACAAGTTGCCCCAGTTCTATAACTGTTTGTTGCACATGATGTGCAAGTAAATTAATCTAGACAAGTTCCACACTTATAATTGCAAGCTTCAATAGATATATGTATTACCTAAGCAATTTTTAGCAACTTGATCATAGTAGAACCCTTTAGCACAAACACAAGCTGTACCACTGAGTACCCAATTTGTATAACAGGACAAGCATTAGGTTGGTGAAGTACCAAAACATGTTTTGCATTATACATTACAATTGGTACATTGTTCCTTTCCTGTATCATAAGTTCCATCTTTACACAAACATTATCCAAAACTTAGCGTTCTAAAGGCAGACGTGCAAGTCTTACACCCATCATCATTAATCGTTTAGCAGGTTAGACAACTGTAATGACAATCTATTATACAAACTTATTTATACTTTAACATGATTAGCTTGAACCATCATCTGTTTATCTACTATTCGAACAAAGGCAAGATGAACCTGATTTAGCTCTTGTTGCTGGACAAGTTGCACAATTGTTTGGACCTCCTCCTCCTGAACAAGTTAAACAACTATAGTGACAATTTGCACAAATAGTGGATCCTACTTCATAGTAAGCCCCTGTGCAAACACAAGATGTTCCACTTAGTGATCTATTGGTGATTGCAGAGCAGGAAGTACATTAAGTAGATAATTGACCTGTACAATATCCACAAAATGAATGACAAGCTATAAATTTAAGTAAATTTTATTACGATCACATGAGCTTCCATTCAAAAAATATCCTGGAGCACATACACACGTAGATGAGGTTGATATGATTCTATTTTAACTCGAATAACAACTCAAACAAGAGGAACTTGATCCAGCTACAGTGCAAGTTTGGCATTATGAATGACATGCTATTAGGTATTTTATATAATTTTACCTGCACACAGATTTGATTGTGTTTATGAAATACCATATCCTGGCATGCATATGCATGTAGTGCCAGACAAAGTTCTAAAATTTGCGGTAGTACAAGCCGTACATTGAGTACTGCTCGGACCTATGCACTAATAGCATGTAGAGTCACAAGCTAAATAAATTATTATAGAGTTACCTTGACATTATGGATAATTAGGGTCATCATAGTAGCCTATCTAACACACACAGCTTGTTCCTGACAATGTTCTAAATTAACTGGCAGCACATGCACTGCATTAGTTATAATAAGTGTTGCAAGTCTAACACTTGCTAGAACAGGGAACACAAGCATATTGTTCTGTATCTATATAATATCCGTCTAAACAATCACATGAATTTCCGTTTAGAAACCTATTACCAGATCCACCACAACTCGTACAATCATCACTAGTCTATCCATTACAAGTTAAACAAGTGGAATCACAAGCTATAATATAAAAAAATATTTTTATTACTTAAACATGTTCCAGAATTATCGTAATACCCAGGAAAACAGTCACATTTAAGAGTCGTTGGATTCAAAACTCTCTTCAAAGCATTATTGCAAAGGGTACACCAAGAAGGATAGTAACATCTTTGACAATACGGATCAGTACAAGCTAGGTATTAATAATTAGAATTACCCACACATGCATCATTATAAGAGTAAGATGCCAATCCTTAATTACATGCACATAATTATGATGGGTTTCTTTGTGCCGCACTGGGACCAAGGCAAACTTAAATTAATAATCACTATTACCTGTGCATTATGTAGAGCTAGTGCATGTACTACATGAAATAGGGCAAGCTTTAAATATTACATGATAGATATACGAATTTTTTAGGATCCCAAATTGTAAAATTAACCTTAGATTGTTCCAATTTGTAACAAAACCACCAAGATAATCATTTTTTGTAAAATATTAATTAATTTGTTTAATATATAAAACACACTTAGTATATTAGATAAATGATATTAATAAATTTCGGTTATGATGTTTCTAAATAAATATTCACAAAGACCTCTATTTGGCCTAAATATTATAGGTTTTCAGCATTTCTAAAACTTTAATAGGCTAATCGTCATCAACTACAGTGGTATCATCCGTTGAGTTGTTTGACAAAATCATTTAGGTATCCTTCTAAACAGAGAAGCAGTTGATACTGTAATCTGTAAAGAACTTTGATTTTATTGGAATTTTGAACCACTTATGAGTTAATGCCTCCTTAACACTAAGTCTCAAGCCTGGAATGACCTTTAAACAACCTTTAAGAAAATCTAATGCATTGTCAGATAATCCCCTTTCTTCAAGCTCGGAGTAGTCAGGTTTTGGATATTGACCTTTCCTGATTTGCTTCTAATCGTTTACTAACAGTTTGCCAGAAAATAATGTATACAAAATAGAACCAATTGAAAAAACATCAACTTTTTCATCATACCTTTCTAGTCTAAGAATCTCTGGCGCAACATATCCAATCGTACCACAAGTCTAATATAAATATTAACATTGTTTGTTCTAAAAATCTGCTAAGCCGAAGTCAGAAATCACCAAATCAAATATATTTTATCTTTTTCTCAAAAGTATATTCTGTGGCTTTAAATCTCTATGAATGATATTTTTCGAATGTATGTATTCCAAGCCCTCAAAAAGTGTGAAAATTATATCTTTGATGCTGTTTTCATCCAAAAGAGTCCGTTAGTCCTATAAATATTAAAATAGCTCTCCTCCTGCAAGATAATCGAGAATAAGGAAAATCTAATCATTTTCTTAGAAAATTTCATGAAGGATTACGCACCTCTCATGATTAAGCTTCACCATAATACTTATTTCTTTCAGTATACCATCGTCCAAACTGTTTTTTTTTTCTTATATTATGCACTTAGCAGCATAGACTCTTTGGGTTTTGATATTTTTCACTCGATATACAGTAGCTTGTCCTCCTTATCCTAAAACATTGCATAACTTATAATGATTAGTGAAGTTTTATTAGATGCAGTATTTCTTCAATTTCTCGAAAAGGTCATTTATTTCTACTTCATTTCCATATATTTACTATTTCATTAAAGTATCCCAAATTTCAATATAATAAACCTATTGATGTCTTATAAGATAGATACATTCTTGAGTTTCATTTTTTAGATGTGTTTTCCAAGAAGGTCAATTCTCTTTTCATCGATTGTTATGATGTTTTCTGATAGAAAAATAGTTGGCTAAACAATCATTAGATCTCGGTCATAGATAAATTAGTTTTTATTCATCTTTGTTTAAATTGTTTAAATAATGAAGAATTTATCATATGAATTAATAATTCAGCCATTTGAACTGATAGTTTTTTAAATTAAATATTCTTCCAATCTATTTGGTTGAGTTGTTCTGGCTTGTACAAAAGACATATTTTAAGTGAGATACCACATTTGTTTATCAGAATTAAAACAGCTAGTACCAGATTTAAATTTTATTTATAAATATATTTTGCTTGTATTTCAGAATTACTCTTTGTGCATTATTAGGGTTTATTAGGCTAATAAACTAATGTAAGTCTTAATCAATTTTTAAACCTTCCATCAGGATCATTAAATTAAAATCTAAATTCTTCATTTTAATGCCTAAAGGATATTCTAAAAGATAAGATTTCTCAATCATAGTAATCGATTAATAAACTCGATATCTATGAATCAGCATCATATCTATAGTCTTCCTTTATATTTTTATTCTTATAATAAATATACTTCTAATTTGAATTCATTTTCTTATCCCCAAAATGTCTTCCGTAATTTCTTATTGGCTTCAAGATTCCTCTTTTTACTCTATGATTAAAATGATCTTTAAAAGCTTATAATCCAAATACTAAAAGTTTGCAGATCTCATCACTAATACTTGATTAAAATTTCATAATTAATATAAATATTATATCATAATTAGATTCTTTCATTATCTTATGAAAAATGAGTAAAAAATATTGTTCTCTCGAAAGCATAGATTAAAAGCATGTTCAAAAGATAAAAGGTTCACCTAGTATATTGAATGTAATTGTAATATTTATAAATTACATTGTTGATGTTTCTATACAAATATTCATGAAGACCTCTTTTTAACCTAAATATTATAGGTTTTCAGGATTTCTAAAACTTTAATTGGCTAATCGTCATCGACTACAGTGCAATCATCTGTTGATCTGTTTGACAGAATCTTTTAGGTATCCTTCTAAACAGAGATGCAATTTAGACTGTAATCTGTAAAGAACTTTGATTTAATTGGTATCTAGAACCACCTATGAGTTAATGCTTCCTTAACACTTAGTCTCAACGTTGGAGTGACTTTTTTTAAACAACCTCTAAGAAAATCTATTGCATCATCAGATAATCCTCTTTCTTCAAGCTCGCAGTAGTCAAGTTTAGGGTATTGACCTTTCTTTATTTGTTTTTAATCTTTCAATAGCAATTTTCCTAAAAACAAAGTATACAAAATAGAACCAATTGAAAAAACATCAACTTTTTCATCATACTTTTCTAGTCTGAGAATCTCTGGCGCAACATATCCAATCGTACCACAAGTCTAATATAAGTATTAACATTGTTTGTTCTAAAAATCTGCTAAGCCGAAGTCAGAAATCACCAAATCAAATATATTTTATCTTTTTCTTAAAAGTATATTCTGTGGCTTTAAATCTCTGTGAATAATATTTTTAGAATGGATGTATTCCAAACCCTCAAAAAGTGTGAAAATTATATCTTTGATGCTGTTTTCATCCAAAAGAGTCCGTTAGTCCTATAAATATTAAAATAGCTCTCCTCCTGCAAGATAATCTAAAATAAGAAAAATCTAATTATTTTCTTAATAAATTTCATGAAGGATTACGCACCTTTCATGATTAAGCTTCACCATAATACTTATTTCTTTCAGTATACCATCGTCCAAAGAGTCTTTTTTTTCTTATATTATGCACTTAGCAGCATAAACGGTTTAGGTTTTGATATTTTTCACTCTGTACACTATAGCTTGTCCTCCTTATCCTAAAACATTGCGTAACTGATAATGATTAGTGAAGCTTTGCTAGATGCAGTATTTTTTTAATTTCTCAAACACGTCATTTATTTCTACTTCATTTCCATATATTTACTATTTCATTAGTGTATCCCAAATTTCAATATAATAAACCTATTGATGTCTTATAAGATAGATACATTCTTGAGTTTCATTTTCTAGATGTGTTTTCCCAAAAGGTCGATTCTTTTATCATTGATCGTTATGAAGTTTTCTGACAGATAATAGGATGGCTAAAAAATCATTAGATCTCGGTCATGGATAAATTTGTTTTAATTCATCATTGTTTAAAATAATGATCAAAAATTAATAATTCAGCCATTTGAACTGATAGTTTTTTTAAGTAAATTAAATTACTTCGTCAGCATTTTTGTAGGGTTGACCAGGATTATCCAAAAGGTCTATCTTAAGTGAAATAATATGTATATTTATAAGAATTAAATAACTAGTATAGGAACTAAATTTTATTTTGGAAATATAATTTTGCTTTTAATATGGAAATAAATATTATAGAATTATTTTTTTGTTCATTATTACGAGTAAAATTATTATAAATTTAAGTTTCTGTGTTTTAAACCTGCCTCCAAGATGATTAATCAATTCGAAGATCCTTTATTTTAAGGCCAAATTAGATTTGTAAATCCTAATATTAATTCATAAACTCAATAGATAAATATCATATTCACATCTATCTGAATATTATTTATTTCAGAGAACGATTTAGAGGAACTTAATTTTATTTTATCATTTATATTTTTATATTAATAATCTAATATTTGATATTAATATTTTTATCATTTCCATGGGTTTATAACATTTAGGAATCCCTATCCAACATCGCCTAAAAAGTCATAAAAGTCTTCCTTTATATTCTTATAATAAATATACTTCTAATTTGAATTCATTCTCCTATCCCAAATGTCTTCCGTAATTTCTAATAGGCTTCAAGATTCCTCTTTCTACTTTATGATTAAAATGATCATTAAAAGCATATAATCCAAACACTAAAACAAGAGGAGCATACTTTGCAGATCTCTTCACTAATACTTGATCAAATTTCATAATTAATATAAATATTATATCATAATTAGATTCTTTCATTGTCTTATGAAAAATGAGTAAAAAATATTTTTCTCTTAAAAGCATATATTAATAGCATGTTTAGAAGATAAAAGGTTGGTATGGCAATAAATATATACTATATCCAGATTTCTTTAAAATTCACCATTATAGTGGGCTTAAATCCAATGTCTTATAAAACAGGGATTTACAATTGTCCTTCTATCATAACTCTATTATCTACAGTCTTTTTTAATAGGTATTTATCATATTTTATAGAGAGGGATTCATTCATATTTAAGACTTACTTTTGTAATTAATGCAGTTAATCTTCAAATTAAAAATCAGTATTATTGTATATTCTCCTTGTCTGAGCACTAGATGGTAGAGCATTCTTTTGATAGAACCTTAACTCTCCTTCTATGTAAACTCTATAATTATTAAAATCTTCATTAAAACTTAATATCAAGGGTGATATCATCTGCAATTTAAATTAACTCTATATATTATCATATAAATACTCTGATTCCTACATAGAACAATAGTAGTAATGAACATTAATAGGTTGGAAATGAATTTAATTTTAGAATATTGAATTAAATCTTCTCAGGATAACCATCCTTATTAGTATCTATCAACTAGTACTGAAAATCCACCGAATCAGAGAATAAACTCAATTCATCCTTATATCTGGATATATTGGCAATATTCGAATATGTCTCAATATTTTATGCATCCTAACACTACAATGAATATTATCCTGTAGGTGTAATCTAAGGTTATTTAAAATCATATTTGACTTCATACCAGAACTCTTGATTATTATCTTTATAATACCTCCTGTGCTTAAAGCAAACAAAAATGGAAACAATAAGGCAAATAACGAGATATATATAAAAAAGCATCCAGTTTATGAGAATAGATGATTTTTAAAGTATCTATAATAGTGTGTCTAAGTTATATATGCCATTCTTTATTTCAAAAAGAAAAATTAAATTAAAAAATAAGCATATGCTGGGAATAGAGTTGGATACTCTTCAAAAAAAGGTTAAGTTACTTGAAGAACGTTTAAGTTATTTTGAAAATTGCTTTTAGTTGTCTGAAAAAAAGGTTTTGGAAATCAATAGATAATTTGAAATATTTATTCGTTAGATTGCAGATTTTAATTTAGGGATCAAAAGAGTAGAAGATCGATATGAGGGATAAATAATATAAATAGAAAGAGCAGTACATAGTCTCTAAAAAGAAATTCATTTAATAGGTATTATTATTCAAGTATAATAGAAAGAACTAATGATGATAAAATCAATTAATTAATCAGTTAACTCGTTGAACCAAGCTTCAAAGATGTTGATCAATCAATCAAATAGGAGACTCAATACGTTTAGAAATAATTTTAGAGATAAATAGATCAACTCTAGGAGTCAATAAATTAGAAGCTATCAAGCAATTCGAAAGAAGAGACAAAGAAAAAAATAGATGAAGAAATAAACCGCAGAATAGAGGAAGAAAATGATAGAAGAAAGTAGTAGATAGACGGTGAAAATAAAATTCACAAAACAGGCTAATTATCTACGGAGAAATCTAGGGCTCGAGAAATACAAAATAGATTATAGTTAGAGAGGAAAGCTAAACAGGAAAAGATTAATTAATTAAATGAATTATATTAATTTAAAAAATGAATCACAATAGAATTTAATATGCAGAAGCTGAAAGACTACTATAGTAACTTAAGGATCTTAAATAAGAATCTGATCCTATATACATTAAAGATACTTCATTTGAATTGTTAGATTAATATGCTATCATCAGAAGGTAACTTGAAAAAACACCTTAGGTAACTGAAATAGTATCAATAAGTATAGGAGTTAGATTAAAAAACTGAATGCTGAGATAAAACAAGAAAAAAATTTAATAGAGATAGTGATTGAGAACCGCGTAAAGAGTTTACAAAATACTTAAAATACCTAAAATATATAACTCGCAGTACAAAAGAGTTCCGTGAGAACTTCCAGTTTTCCTTCAGATAAAACAGGTTAAACATACAATTCTGCGGAGTAGAGAAAAAATTATGAAATTGAGGAACATAAAAGTTAGGAATAATTAAATAATTTATTCTCGCTTTAAGAAGAACTAAGAGAATATTCTATGGTTGAATCCATGTAACGTAGCGAGGATAGTAATATCAAGGAGAAGTTTTTATTTTAAGAAGTAGAAGTAAAGTAATCAAAAAGTTCAATAATTTTCATCATTGTTATTATATTGATAGTTTTAGCTATAATAATAATGTTGTTTGTACTATTCACTGAGCTTTATATTATTTGATAATATAAAATAAAAATATTTCTAAAATTTTATTATGACAGAAATCATTCACATTGGATTTGGGAATTGTGGAGCTAACATAGGTTTAAAAGTATTCGAGTAGCTAATTTCTGAATACCAGATCGAGCCTAATAGAGTATGCGAAAAATAATAAGAAGGAATGGAAGTACATTTTAATGAAATCGGGGATAAGAAATTTGTGCCTAGAGCATTATTTAAAGCAAGAGACATTGATTAGATCATGTCAACCCCAGTTGGATTATACTTCAATCCCAATAATTATTAATAGGACTTGGAGGATCAGATAAGAATTGAATTGGAATCATGTAACAACTTTCAAGGATTTCAAATAAGTGGTCATTTTAGCACTTAATATGATTAATTTTATGAAGAAAAGCAGATTGTTCAGAGTTTCACTGTTTTGCCATAGACTGATCAATCATCAATAGAAATAATACAATCAATCATTAATCTTCATAAAACAGCAGAATATAATCATATCATCTTTGATAATCAATCATTGAATGAATACTATAGCAAATCGACAAAGAATGTAATAACATATGCGGATTATAATTTAATAATAGCTAATGTATTGACTGGGATTACCCAACCTATGAGAAATAATTCAATTAACAATACTAATTTAAAAAAATTATACTCTATTCAGTCAGCAATCAACTTAGAAACATGCTATTTTGTATAAGATAAGGTTCCATTTAATTTTATTAATATCAAAGATACTTTGCCACTTATAAAATATAAGGATATAAATTAAAGATGGCTGTCAGCTAATATTTTTGTAAAATCAGCCACTTAAACTTAATCAAATTTGACTAATTAACTTGGAGTTTTAGATTACTTAATATATCCAAATATTCAATATTCGATTAGCTAAAGTAAACAAGAATAAACTATTATTACTGCTTAATCAACTGTAATTTTAGAATTATTAAAACAATACTAAGAGATATATGATAAAATGAAACCCAGAAAACCTTTTGATGATAAATTAAAATGGGATGAAACTTAAGAAAGTTATGAGTATTTGAGAAATTTAATCACAATCATTGAAGAAATTAATAACACCCAATAAAAACAAATATAACAAGACTAATAAGAAGTTTAAAGAGCACCTTAATAGACCTAACAATAACCTGAAAAATAATAGCAATCATAACAGATAATATAACAGCCTATTTAGTCCATGTAACCGATTGCTATAGCTTCTGAAGGTAGAGGAGGACCATAAGTTTAATCTTTAAGAAAAATTTAGTAGCCAGCCCTTCAGAGTATAAGACAAAGTGAATTAGATAAATTTTGATATATTAATATTGTTAATATCTTTCTTAATTGTTCGAGTACTAAACTTGAATATATTTAGATTGTAAACAAACCCGCGATACAACTCTTCAAGTGATTGAGATTTTTAATTCCAATTCCTCTACCAATTTCTACATTAATTTATTATTCTATTTGGAAATAAGATGAGTGACGGATTTTGTGCCGACCACAAAGACTAGTTGTTAAAATTTCATAGGATAAATGCAGGAAAATGCTAAATTTAAGAATGCAAACGTCAAATACCAATAATTAATCTATTTTGTTAGAAATGTTTACAAAGAGCTGATGAACAAGGAAAAAAATTGGAAAGCTAAAATAAGTAAAATATTATTTGATATTAGCTATGAATAGGCAATAGAACAGTTAAAGGGATCACTCAAATATTCTCATGATAAATGCAAGAAAATATTGGAATAATAAACATAAATGAAAGACAAATTAAAATAATAGATTAAAGTAATAGAGTAGAATGCATTGAATTAGTTAGATGATTTATTCAAAGATTTAATGAATTATGAAAAGAATATTGATGAATTCCAAAAGATGCTAGACAAGAAAGACTAACAGGATGATTCAATTAAAACTATGCAAGAGTTTTACTAACTAACGTATGAGAGTTTAAAGGAATTTCTTGAAGGACTTAATAAGAAACAACCTCATGAATTCAATCAATATGCAATAAAATTTGGTCATTTAATTGAATAATTCTTGCACAAATAGGATGCCAATTTC
Source organism: Paramecium bursaria (assembly GCA_016759055.1). NCBI lineage: Eukaryota > Ciliophora > Oligohymenophorea > Peniculida > Parameciidae > Paramecium > Paramecium bursaria. The sequence goes on along the minus strand of VMTU01000005.1, from coordinate 7,131 downwards.
ATAAGATTCGAAGAGGAATTATAGAATAATATACACTTAATAGGGAAATTTAATATAGATATTTTTTCTGAGGACGAGAGCATTAGAACATTATTTGGTAGTTTATAATATAATTCAATAATCTAAATAGATGAATAAAATGTTATAAAAAATATGTTTATTCCTCGAAAACAAACTTAAGTTGCAATAAGTGATGTTTAATAATAAGCCCCATAAAATCAAAAAATATCAAAATAAGATAATAAAATTTTTACTTACAGAGATATAAGTTAGGTAAAAAATGAAAAAAAGAATGGAGAATTTAAGTGCGAAGTTAATTGTGGAAATTAGATTGTGTTAATATATGATAAATTAACCTATAATGAGAATATTTTGGATGGTGATAAATAAAATTGCATTGTAGTAATCGATGCTAATAAAGGCAAATTTAACGGGGAAATAGATCCATCAAATCTGGAATTAAAAAAAGGAACATTAACATTCCAGAATAGTAATCAAACTATTGAATATAATGGAGATTTTAATTATAATGGTTTCTTTTTTAAAGGAACGAAGAGTATTGGAACAGAAATATTCTATAAAGGATACTTTGATTATAAATTAAAACAAATAGGATAGGGATGTATTTGGGTTAATACCTCAGGAAATCAAAAACGATTAAAATATTTAGGTGCTTTTGATAATGGCAAAAAAGATCCATCAGGAATATCATTGAGAAGATAAAAAACCAGCAACAATACCATGTAAATATAAAAATAATAATTAAGATTTATTAAAAAGGATATATTTAAGTTGCATGATGTTAATTTAATATAAAAGCTTGATAATTTTCAAGAAGTTGATTTTAAAGAAATTGACACTGGCAAATTTAATCTGATAGACGAAATATAGAATTCGAATAATAAATATAAAATCAATGCTGAGACGAGTGAACAATAAAATTGTTTAATCTTTTGAAGATTATTATAAAAAAAAATAAAATTTTATTAATTTTTATAATTCATGATCAAAGTGCTTAATATTGTTGAAATATTTTATAGATCGTATCTTTCCTTGCTTGCCTTTTCATATTACTAAAGATTGGAGCACTAAGGAGACTTAAAAGCATCCTAAATGGAAATATTTTCTAATTATTTTTATAATTTGTTACTTGGTATTCAAATATGTAATTAATAATAATATCCTGTGAAATATTATTATAGATCTTAAGATATCCTTCATATATCTAATTTTCAATATTGATTTATTTAGATATTCTTTATAAATCAAATAGCATAGCATCTCTACCGAGATTGTTCACTTTTTTAACTTTTGAGAATGTTTCAACAACCTGTTGAATTATTCCTTCGTTTATTATTTTTTAAACTTCATCCAGTTGTTACTACGAGTATCCTTGTAATTTTAAATCTGTAAATTATATGATTTTATCTATAGTGATTGATCGTATAGGATCTTCTTTGTCTGTTTACTTAATATCATATTTAGCAACGAGGAAGTCTTTCATTAAGTCTTAAGGTATTGTTGCTTTAATAATTAAGGTCTAAATAAATCCTGATAAAGTATTTATTTTATCATAAAAGGCCTTAAATTATGGTAATTACTACTAAATCAATTCAAACTCATTAACCAGAAACAAAATAGATTCTATATAAGTAATTTTGTCATTAAGGTCAAATTTGTTTTAGACTTCATCATAATTTTTACCAATTTCCTTTAGAAACTTACTTAACCCTGGATAATTTTCTCTAAATATTATAGTTTCGCTAGCGATATCAAATTGATGAGTATAACTATCAATATCTATCTTCTGATCATATGATAATTATATTGCATCCTCAAATATTAGTTTTCTCTATTATTCAGATAACATGTTCAAAGTTAAAGTTTGCATATAATAAGAAACTATGTATTCTAATTCCTATTGAAGTTTTTAGCTTTCTTGTGGGAAAAAAATAATATATAAAAGGTATTACTAGAGCATAAAGTAAATTTAATTAACAGTATATGTGAGCACTATGTTTCTCTCCTTACCTTTAAATAAATATACAGTTTAGGCTTATTTTTTAGTTTATTAACCTGCACCTTGAAATAGTTCTATTACCTTTCTAAATTCAGCTGATTTAAATATATTTATAGAATCAGGAAATGGATCCTCATATGTAAATAATCTAAACTTAACTTTTTATGCAAGATTTAATATATTTTATGTTTGATTTAAGGTAACTTTAAGGCATTTTTTGCAGTCCTCATTCTATACTAGGTCCTTAACCACTTTGTCATTTCCTTTTAATTATATAAATTCTCTGAATTTAGATTCTATGAACTCTTTGAACTTCTTTTAACTTTAACCCATATATTTATCACATTTAGTGACAAATAAACACAAAATTCCAAAAAAGCAGATTAGATCTTCTTTTTTCAGAGTCTTCCATTTGTCAGCCAAATCTATCAGTTCCATCAACTTGAGCAGTATATCATCTATAACTGTCTTTCTGGCTGAGAACATGAATTCAGTTTACCCTAAATCAAAGTGATACCTTCCGATCATATGGATATTCATGGCAAAATTAACTAACTCACTACATAATTCTCGATAAAATTCCATTATGTTCTCCTTACCAATCTAAGAAGGGCAATCAATGTCATCTTCAATTTTAGTTAAAATTTAGATTATCTTTTGATTTAAGGCCTTCTTCAATAATCCAAAAAATGTTTCTTCAAATTATTCTATATAACCTGATTTCTTATTAATAATTAAATTTACTTAAAGATAATTGAATGAATTAAGGTGCATTTGATATATATGACTTTTAAAATCAAACATCTGATTCATCAATCCTTACAATGTTAATTGTTTTATATATTCTATTCTAGTCTCTAGTATATTTTAAGGCCAAAAGCTATATTAAGAATCTCCCAACTATTTGAGTTCATTTATGTACTACTCTGCATCAATGTATTGATTACTGAGGCTTTCAACATACATTTAAAATGGCTTAGTATATTTTTATTTGATAGTTTGTAATTATTCTATTATTTACTCTAATATAAATTTTATTTACCTTAATATTCTATATTTTATTGATTTTTTATGACATCTCATATCCTTTCTTATTTATTATCCTGGTAGCCTAAATCTTTTTTCTCGCTATCATTGTATTTTCTATTTATTTAGACGATTGCTAGTTTATCTCATCAATCAACTATTATGCTTATTGATAAAGTTGATAATGATTCAAACAATTCTTGGCAAATATAGTTTAAAGAATATTTAAATAGTTTTCTTTCACATCAATAATATCTTATAACCCTCCTGAACCTTGTTTCAAATCTATCATAGAGTATTCCGATTTTGCAATCTGATATTAAATATCTTCATTTTCATCAACATATCGATACATCTTATTTAAAGCCTCATAATTGATTTCTTTATCACCATATTTCTCAATTAACCTCATTACATTATTCTTAAGTATCAATTAGGTATCTGTCTCAAGATTCCCATTTTCAATTTGTGTGAGATAATTCAATTTAAAACTATTATCCCTGTATTATTGTAGAGTTCTATTTACATCTCCAATATTTAAAGGCTCAACATCTTTATATTTTTTCTTAATATAATCTTTCTTTTTATTAAACATATTATTATGAGTGTAAAATCCAAATACAGATTATAAGATGTGCTAACAGGAAACTTAAAGAATGAGGAAAAGTCAGCATAGAAAGTTGTGTAAATGAGTCATATTCAAAAAAACTAAGCGAATTTTGAGAATTTGGGGAAAACTCTAAAGGAAAGAAAAATAACTTTTTCATAATTTAGCTTTCAATAGAGTGAAATGATTGATGATCGTAAATTAAGACCAGTGCTGAATGGTATTTGTGGAAGACTTGGCTCGATGTCTTGCGCAGAACTATTAACAAAAAAGCAAATATAATTTTATCTTAAATCTGCAGAAATGTCAAATCAGAAGAGAATATTAAAACGATACGCTCATTGGGAGTGGGATTAAACAGAAGAAAAGAAAGAACTCCCGAAGTATAATTTTGCAGGTAAGGTGGAATCTGATTTCAAGCAATAAGTAAAGGCTAAGGATGCTGAAAGGAGACTAAGAAAGTAAATACTTAAAAAATGGGCAGATCAATTGCCTGATGTTTCTGGTTTAGCAACATTTGGTAAATAATTTACTATGTAATCAACTCCAATTACTAAATCAAAATTCTTCTTAACTTCTTATGTCAATAAATAAAGTATGGTCAAAGGGTTTATTGATGAATTAACAGATATTCATGAAGATTTAAAATAGGACAAGAAGTATATTTATATTTTAGAATGAGAATTTTGAAGACAACACTCTCGAAGTTAAAGTATATCATTTAGAAAAGAGAATCTGCGAACAAATCTGTTTGATTTTATATATTTCTCAAAATATTATATTATATATGTAGTAGAATTGGATATTTAGAATTGGGTGTTTAAATATGTTTGCTGGGATCCTTATGGGGGCATTAGGAGGTCATAAAAAGTGGGAAAGGGATGTTTAAGATAACTTTCAAAGAGCCTAACTAATGAATTTTGTTTCAAATGTTGGAATATTGATAGCTAGTCAGAGATCAATTTATCCAGCCATCGCATTTTAATTAGGAATACTTTTGTTTTCTGGCTCAATTTACCACAGATGTTTTACAGGAAATAAAGAGGCAACCAAATCGTTACCCCCCATAGGAGGAACATTAATGATGGCTGGTTGGTTGATTTTATTATTATGAATATTTGTTAAAATCAATCATGTGATAAATCAAGTATATTTAACAAAACTAAATTGATGACATGTCCAAGATGTAACAAAAAAGCTTATTGCAGCTAGGATTGCCTCTAATAAGATGAGTATACAATTATAATTTTATTAGGGAGCATGAATGCTTTAATCTTAATATAACAAGTGCTGCAGTCAATACTTCATTGAATGAAACCCTACAACAGATTTAATTGAAGCAGAGAACTTTACAGGATTATGAGTTTTAGAAAGACGGACTTTTAGGAACTGGTGCATATGGATAAGTTAAATTAGCATTAGACACTTAAATGAGTTAGTTAGTTGCTGTAAAGATTTTAGATAAGAGAAAAGTCCTCAAACATTGTAGTTTATAGCAATTGAAAAACGAAATCAAACTTTAACGATCTTTGAACCATCCTCATATTACGATTTTATATCATGCATTCGAAGATAGAGAAAACATTTATTTCTCTCTTGAATATGCATCAAATGGCTCATTATACAAGTATATTAAGAAATAGAAAAAATTAACAGAATCAGAGGCATTTGTTTATTTCTTTTAAACATGTTTAGCTGTAGATTATCTTCATAAAAAAGGGATTGTTCACAGAGATTTGAAGCCTGAAAACATTTTATTAGATGAACAAGGAAATGTTAAAATTTGTGATTTTGGTTGGAGTGCAGAATCTGTTTAAACCAGAGGTACGTTCTGCGGAACATTCGATTATATGGCTCCTGAGATGTTATAACAAAAGCCACATGACCATAGAGTGGATATTTGGGCATTAGGGGTGTTTTTATATGAAATGCTTTATGGAAAACCTCCATTTACATAGACGATGGGTAAGCCAACAAGTAAAATAACCTTTGACAATACTATATCTTTAGAGGTAAAAGATCTAATTACATCGATATTGAGGGCTGACATGAAAGAAAGATTCACAATGTAGCAAATATTTTATCATTAATGGATCAAAGATAAAGCAGATGAATTTGAACTGGATATCGACGAATTCATCTATTAACCAAAAGGCCATAACAAGACTAATTAATCTATAAATTAATCGTTGAATTAATCCAGTTAATAAGCATAGAATGCCTCTATATTAAAGGATAAATAGAGATAATCTTAAATAAATAAAAAAGTCAAGTTTCAATAAATAACAGAAGAAAATGAATCTGATGATTCTCAGAAGTAATAGAAATAATCACTTAAACCATAAAATAAACCAAGCAATGCAATTTAAGAATCCCCTTATTTTAATTAAAGTAGGCTAAGCTAATTCGATGAGCCAAAGTCAAATATTTAAGCAAGAATAAGTAAGGATAGAAATGATAGTTTTGGATCTAAAATAAATAGTAATGAAGATTCTATCTTGGAAAATTCGGTTTAACTAACAAAATAAAATTTAGAATAAAAATTGTTATAATTTTCTCCACCTAAAGAAATAGAAGATTTCAAATAACAAAAATAAGTAGATTCATCTCTAATTAGCAACAAATCAAAATAAAATATAAAGAAAAGTGACTAAGAACCAAAATTAAATGAGAGCATGAATAAAATATAAAATTAATCCTGTAGAAGTAGATTTAAAAGCCAGGAATTATAAGAAGAACAAGATTCTGATGATGACCCTCGAAAAGAGGTTGAATTTTTCTAGAAAACTCAGAATAAATAACAATAATTGAAATAAGAGATAAAAGTTGAATCAATCCCTCAGTCAAAGATATCTTAGCCACAATCCAAGTTATCCAATGACTCATATTAATCAGGACCTAAATTATCCGAATAAAAAGAAAATCAAAACATCAAATACAATTAATAAATTTAATAAATCCAATAAAATTAGAACAAGAAGAATGATGATTTCTATAAGGATTATTACTAAGTGGATAAATAAAGCATCTCTTCGTAGTAGAGCCAATAAATGAAGGGTCAAGTAAATGGAAACAAATAATAACAAATATAGTAAGAGAGAAAGCGGTCCATTTCAAATAATCAAATTATAAATAATAAAAAGTTAGGATAAAAGTCTAATGATTTTAATGTTATGACACTACCAGCTAAAGAAAGAGCAAGAATTCAAGAGACTGAATATTCTACCTAAAAATTATAAAGAAGAGCTGATGAATTAGAAGATATTATTGAAAACTATGATGGTTAAAATAAATCTTAAATTAAGAGGACAGTAAAAAAAAAGTCTTAACAAGAGTAAGAGCTGAGTTTCTTTGAGAAAATCTAGTTAGCCTTTGGTTGTATTAGTTAAAGAAAATGATAGTGAAACTTAAAAAATGAAGAAAATGAATAATTATTGATAAAAATATATAATACTTTTCTCATTATTTATCAAATTTT
>VMTU01000327.1:0-102129 GCA_016759055.1 Paramecium bursaria | reverse complement strand
TGAATTAATTACAACAATTAGTAAAAAAATATTAGATTAGATGTATGTATCAGGTATTATGAAGACTTAAGAAACTGCACAGTGTTAATTCCTGCTCCTCCTTAAAAGCCATTGAATTCATATTTACTTTATGTAAATTCACTGAAAGATCAGAAGAAGATGGAAAACAAAGACTCTAAAATATTAATGGCAGATGTTTATAAATTAGGATAAGCTCAATGGCAACATGTTGATAAAGAAGAATGGAAAAAATAATATGAAATTGTTAGACAAGAATACTTTAAATAGAAAAAAATATACGAAAACTAATTTAAGTATAATTTCATAGTCATTGTAAGGGTATCAATTTAGGCGAATTCGTTGAATACTGCAATAAAGAAAGTTATGTTGTCCAAACTTTTGAGTGAGAAATCAGAATTTACAAATGCTAAGGAGAGATTTCAGAAAGCAATCTTTTAAATTAGTGAAGGGTTATATAATTTAGATAGTGATGTATTTTAGGTGGTGCTTCAAATACAATAAATGAGCAATTTGTAAGTATAATAAAAGATTGTTGAATTGTAGTAATATAAAATACCTTGGAAAATGAATTTGCAGGATAAATAATTCAAAGATTATCTAAAATCCAATCTCTCAAATCGAGGATTACCCTTACAAACATACGTTGATTATATGAGGGATTATGGAAATGAAAGAATGACAGATGAATTAATAACAGGCCTTAATTAATTAGATAAAAAATATAATTTGGGCTAGGATTTGTTGTGCAATTTGATATCATAAATATAATTTCATAGGTATTAAGAATACCAGAGTTAACAGAGAAATAAAAAATAGGATTAAAAACTTTGATATTTTATTAAAAAAAATATATTATTAATGCCTATCTACGACGAAATCTGGGATGAGGAAGGTATTGATGATTATCAATATTAGACTTTATGTTCAGACATTAACTCAATTTGAGAACAGTACCAAGAAATCATTTGAAGATGCTGACTACATTAAAATTTGATTTCGTCGAATATAAGGTAAGATTGAAAATTAAATGATAGTCCAACTAATTGCTCGCATGCCACCTTTATGATAGAATGACTCAACATTGCAATAACTAATTTGGGCTTTTTGAAGACTCATACAGAACAGAATGTTTAGATGCAAAGAATTGGTTTAATTTCTGTGTTTAATTGAATGCTGGATATGGTTTAGCTAAGAAATATTTCCCAGAGTAATACTAATTAATATTCTTAGATTGTTTGTAAGCAGCCCCTATTCTAGACCAACTCCACATTTCGAAGAATTGGGATTATGAGAAAATAAAATATATATCAATTATCTGATGTAAATGGATCATTATGTAGAAATCTTTCAATTTATCCTCAGAATCATGAGTTAGGTTTCTTGACTGATTCGTGAATAACATTTGAATCATTTAATCTAATGGTTTTATTTATGTAAATTCTCTGTTCTATTGAGCAGTTTGCACTTCTGTAAATTACAGATGAATTTTTATACCTGGAAGATCAATTATATATTACTTAAATTTTTATTCTTAAAAGTTTAGTGATTCTAGAAGCCCTATGATCAGATAGTTTAGTCAAGAAGGTGTAAATAATCTGAAAGTTTACAAAAGTAATAGAAGGGATGAAGGTACTTTAAAAGTGTCTGTCAGTTAAATCATTAGAAGCATAACTCTAAGCTTCTCATCTTATATTTTTATAGGAATAATTTGATGTCTATATTTATATTTAAATTTATATACTGAAATAAATGATACTAAGCTATTATCTAGAAGGATATTAATTAATCTGCCCTTTTTAACTATTTAACCTTACCTCGACTAATTTATCTACAATAATAATACTTTGGCGCTGGTATTGTTGTTTACATTTTGTTACCAAGTTGTAAACATAATTTTTAAACATCTTTTAATAAACTTTCCCTAGCCTGATATGTTATTCTCGATAATTTCTTTCATTATTTTATCTGAAAACTAATAAATATAATACCATATTAAAATGTTCAATCGCTTATATTCTTGCAACATAATATTCATCAACACTCGTTTATGTTGAAGGTGTTCTAGGTTAATTATGTAATTAAAAATTGTATTATTGATCTTCCTTCCTTCTCTGGAGTGGCAGTAACTTCGATAAGGGCTTGGAGTTGATATCATAAAGATTCAAAAACATCATTCCTTATTAGATTTTATTGCATACAACTAGTCATAGCTCTTCATAATTATTTTATAATTATAAATAAAATATATAAAAATAGGAGATAATGCACAAAAAATGTACTTTTTATGGTTGTCTTTTGTTTGGAACTAGATCCAACTTTGAAGGACTTAGAGTAAATAAAAACCTTGGTACATATTGGTATTTATTTGTTTTAATACCTAGATTGTATCAAAGATTAAAACAGTTAAAAAGAGAAAAAATTATGTTTATATTATTTATTCTTCCCGATAATATATTAATCAAAATCAGAACATTAAAGCTAGAGCTAGCAATAAACTGATTAAATATCCATAGGTGTTATTGGTATTGTTTGTGGTTGTGTTTGTATTGTTGGTTGTTGTGGAAATACAAACTGTGCAGGCTGAGGTATTGACACTCCATGAGTAGGTTCCGACTGAGTTAGCATAGCAATTTGATTGTGTCAATGATGTTGGGTTTCCAGAAGCACATGTGGTTCCAGTAAGGACACAAATTTAATATGTGGATAAATCCCATGATGGAACTGGTTAGCATGATGTTCCTAATGCTTTTGTTGCACAAGTGTGTGGTGAGCATGATGATGTTGTTGTTCCATTTGTGGTTGTTGAGTTGAAGAAACAAGCATCTGCTCTGGTGTTACATGCTGTTTAGTCAGAATTAGCATTTGTACATTATGTGAATAAGCTACAAGATCCAACATTTGGGGTAGTTGTGTTTGTTCCTGGTGTGAATGCACAAGCTCCATCTGAACCACCTCCTAAGCAAGCTTCTCTTGCTGTATATGACGAGCAAGTTGATTAAGGTATGCAGTTAACTCCATTTGAAACGCATTTAATTCCTGTGATGGCATTAGCGCATGAGGTACTTGATGTTAATAAAGCATCTGCACATTGCTTTAATCTGCAAACCGAGGTCGTTGTAGCGGCAGTTGTATTTGTAGCAGGTGTGGTGGTTGTTGCCCAGAAGCAAACACCATCAGTTCCTTAAACGCAACCAGCTTAGACTGTGTATGATGAGCATGTGGCCTATGGGATACAAGCTGTTCCTGAGGTTGTGCAAGCCGTTGAGGCTGCAAATGCAACACATCCTGTGTGTGTGGTCAAGTTAGTAGTGGCATCAGAGCATAATTAAAGTCTGCAAGTTCCTGTTGTTGATGTTCCTGTGGGTGCGACCCAGAAGCATGTACCGTCAGTTCCTGCATTACCGCAAGCAGTTTATGTTGTATATGACGAGCAGGTTGCTTTGGAAATACAAGCAGTACCGTTAGAGACACAAGTAGGGCCCCAAGCTAAACATTATGCGGTTGTTGTTCCTGTAGCAGCAGAGCAGTTTGTGTATAACGCACATGCAGCTGCAGATGTTCCAGCAGCTGGTAACCAACCACAGTTTCCATCAGTTCCCAATATGCAACTTGCTTATAAGACTGTCTTTGAGCATCCAGTGATTGCAATACAAGTTGTTCCATTAGTTGTACAAAGTGGTGAAGCAGCCTAACATGCAGCATGAGATGATGATGCAATATCTGAACATTATTTGTAATTTATGCAAGTTCCTGCAGCTGTGGATGAGGACTTATACCATAAGCATGGTGAATTTGGGCTGTCGAATAAGCAAAATGCTGCACTTTTATATACTGAGCATGTTAAAGTTGCAGCACATCCAGCTCCAGTTGTTCTGCAACCAGCTAAAAATGTGTTACAAGCTGCGTCTGAAGTTGCAGTGGTATTGTCGGTGCATTATATTGGTCTGCAGACTGAATTTGACCAAATGCAAACCTTTTCAGGATCAGTTGTAGCAGCAGGACCACAAGCTTATTTAGGATAAGTTGAACAAGCTCCTTTGGTGATGCATCCTGCTCCATTTGTTGTGCAAGTTGAAATAACTGCACTGCAAGCTCCATCTGTTGTTAATGTAACTGGTAGCAAAGCACATGTTAATGGAACACAAGTTGTTGTAGCGGCATTCCAAGCACAAGATAATGTTGTTGATCCTGTCAATGGGGTGTTGTTACATTCTGATGCTGTTTTGAAAACATCACATGTTGATGGTTTTGTCTTGCATTAGTTGGCTAAATCACAGAATAGACCAGTTGTTGATTTATAAAGAGGACAAGCAAGTGGTGATAGAATGCTTGAGCATGTAGCTGAAGTAGTTGATATACAACCGAATCCATTTGTCATACAGGTTGATCCCCAGGTTTTGCATTATGCATCTGTATTATATGTTGAAGGAGCAGCTGTGCAAAGGGAAGTATTAGCAACACAAGCAGCTGGTTAAGCAGCTGTTCCAGTTCCAAAGCAAGGTCCATCCTATGCAGTAAATGTTGGGCAAGAGTCAATAGTTCCAGTGAATTATGAGCAATTATATTTATTATCAACGCATCCTAAACTTCCTCCCCAAACGCAAGATGACAACCAAGTTTTGCACTCTGTATCACTTTTTGCTGTGACATTCAAGTTACATTATCTTTCTTTACAAGCTTGAGTGGCAGGTGCTGATGCATCATTTGTGCAGGGTATATTGTTTCCTATGAATCCATTACAGGTAGCCTAAGTTCCTTTGTAGCCTACAGAACAACTAACATTCGACTCAATGCATCCAGACCCATTAGATACACATCCTTTTCTGAATGCATCACAAGATGATGTTGTCGCTGGGGCGCTTGTGCAATCAACTAGGCTGCAAGCAGAGGTAGAATCTTAATCGCATCCCGATAACCAAGCATTACAATCGGCATCTGTGTTAGCTGTAATTGCTAAAGGGCATGTTCTTACAGCACACTTTGTTGTTGAAGCATTAGAATCAAAAGCACATAGATTTCCAGAAGTATCTTAAATTAATGCACATGCTGGTTATCCTAGTGCAGCATTCTAGGCATTGACAGGAAGGGACTAATCAGTGCATGCTTTTGCATTAGTGCATCCTGCTGACCCAGTAATATATGTGCATTTGGTGCCTCCTGAATTTGATAGACTATTGCAAATTGCAGCTTTTGCAGCGTCTGTGGCTCCTGTTGGTGTATAATTGGCGCAATCAGCGTTAGGATCAATACATGATGTTCCATTGAATAGACATGTACTCAAGTATGCCTTACAATTAGCAGCACTAGGGCTAGTTACTGTATCTGTACAAGCTCTTGCTGCACATTTTCCTCCACTTGAAAATGTACATTTATTACCAGAGGAATCTGTTAAATTTTAACAATTCGCTAAAGCTCCACCTCCAGTAGTCTGAGCATTATAATTTATGCATGTATTCTTTTAGACGCAAGCAGAGCCATCGAAAACACAAGTTGGTAGATAAGCGGGACAAGATGTTAAGCTGGGACTTGCAACGTCAGAACATGCAATATCAGTACAAAAACTCGTCGATGAAGTTGACGCAAAGCCACATTGTTTACTATTTGCCGTATATGCTTTGCAAACTGTCTATTTAAGAGCAGGGGTATCCCCCACAGTTGTTACAGTACCACAACTAGTTAGGACTGCAGCAGCACACTTTCCTGAGGAAAACACACATTATTTTAAGCTAGTATCAATTTGTGCAGCACAACTTAATTATTTAGCATCGTCTGTGCTTCCAATTGGTGGATAGGCATCACAGTCAGCTATCACGGCGCAGGCTGAGGCTGAGGCTGGAGAACTTATATAAGCACATGTTCCTCCATCATCCTTTTTGGAAGCTCTACAAAATGCTAATTTAAGTGAATCGCTAGCTCCAGGTACTGTTTAAATGCTATCGCAAGCTGTGATAGGAGCTGAACACTTTGTTTTTGAAGAGGATTAATAAGTGCAAGGTTTACTTCCTGTAGTACTTTTTGTTGCAGCGCAAAACTGTACCTTTTAAAGATCTAAAGTAAATTCCTCAGGAATCACATATGCAGTACAATCTGTTCCTTATGAATAGCAATAACCTCCTATTGCAAATGTGCATCCAGTGAGATATTTTCCACAACTTGTATCATCTGTAGCTCCGATACCATAATCTGCACAAGTTCTAGCTGAACAAGCAGTTGATGTTGAAAGTGCTAAACCACATTTTTTGGTATCATCTTTTACATTTGTTGTAAATTGACTGCAATAGGCTGCCTTTGAATCTACTGAATTAGGAATAATGAATTAAGGGCAGGATGATGCATTGCAAGCTGATTCGCCAGTTATAAAACCACAGGTCAAATCACCATCTAAATTTAATTAATAGCAATATTATGCTTTTTAAGCATCTGTAGTTCCTGTTGGTGGTACAAACTTAGCACAAGATGTTGGTGCAGCAGCAATACACTATTTGGTTGTTGAATCATATTAGCAGTTATTTCCTGATGCATCTACAAAGGCTTAGCACCAAATATTGTTATTAGCTGTTCCTTGAGGCGGAATTTTCTTTGTGCAATCCAAAGGTCTGCAAAATGCAGCTGATTTTGTGCATGATGCTCCATTTTATTTGAAGGTACTACATGTGGCTAATACACCTGCGTAAGCAGTACATGCTGTTGTTGGGAGAACACATCCTGCTCCATTAGTAACACACCCAGCCAAAAATGTAATACAATCGCCAGTATTGTTGATAGTATTAGGAGCTTGTGTGCATTCCTTTTTTACACATGCTGTTGTTGCACCTGTAAGATCAGCAGTTTTCCAACATGTTTATGGGTTTCCTCCTGATTTTGCTGTTGTAATTGCTCCACATTATGTTTGAGTTCCAAAATAAGTTGAGCAATCTCCGATTGTGCAATTATCTTTTCCATCGAAATTACAACCTGCCAACCAACTGGTACAGTTTCCTGCTGTGGTGATTGTTGCACCATCCTTTGCATTCGCACATGTCTTTACAATGCAAGCAGTTGTAGATATTGCTCCTGTTACATTACCACAAGTTTAAGTTCCATTGGATCCTTTGAAAGCAGCGCATGTGGTTGCAGTTCCTTAATAAGCTGTGCAATCTGCAGATACATCAACACAACCAGCTCCAGTTGTGAGGCATCCAGCTAAAGCTGTTGAGCAATCTGAAGGTTTTGTAAACGAGGTAGAAAGTGCTGAGCAAACTTGGTCTGTACATTTTCCTGAACTCCATGTGCATGCTCTTAAATAAACTGTTCCTCCTGATAAGTATTATTATTAATTCAACAAACATTATGATTAAGTTAAGTAATTCACGCATGTTGATCTATTCAAGCAAATCTGATTTGAGGAACAGGCTGAATTTCCTTAACATGAAATAGCAAGAGCAGTTTCTTCGCAAGATGTTGGTTATATGCATCCTGCTCCGGTAGTAACACATTAAAAGGAGAAGTTTTAACAATCTTGATTTGTTTTTAATGTGTTAGGTGCATCTGTGCACACTTTTGCTGCACAATTTGCAGGAGATGTTTGAGTTGAAGGAGCTGTGCAGTTTCCATCGGTTCCAATATATTATGCGCAAGTTGTACTTGTCCCTGTATAGGTATTACATGTTAATAAAGTTGAAGTGCATCCAGCACCAGTTGTCACACATTTTGTTTGATAGGCAGCGCATGCAGCATTACTATTTGTGGTGGTTGGTGCTTCTGAGCATACTCTCGGAGCACAAGGGCCAGCAGTATCTGAAGTTCCTTTGCAATTTCCATCTGTTCCAACATATGATGCACAAGTTGTTGTCGTTCCTGTATATGAAGAGCAAGGCCCTAGTGAATTTGTACAACCTTACCCGGTAGTTACACATCCTGTTAAGAAGGCTTTGCATCCAGGATCTGTGTTTGTACTAGCAGGTGCGTCTGTGCATGATAAAGCTCTGCATGCATTTGATCCAGCGGTTGTATTTGTGGTGCATGGTCCATCTGTGCCGATGAGACCTGTGCATCCTTGAGTTTATAGGTAACTACTGCAAGCTAGAAGTGTCGAAACACAACCTTTGCCAGTGGTATAGCATCCACTGAGGAAATTGGAGCAAGCAGTATTTGTTGCTAAAGTTGTTGCTGCGTCTGTGCAGACAAGGGGTCTGCATACTGTTGATCCGACTGCTGTATTAGCCGTGCATGCTCCATCTGAACCAATCATTCCTGTGCATCCGTTTGCTTAATTATATGAACTACAAGCTTGTAATGTTGTCACACAACCTTTTCCGGTTGTGAAACATCCCGCAATCCATCCTGTGCATTATGCTTAGGTTGTATAAGTTGCAGGGGCGTCAGCGCATACTTTATCTGCGCACGTTCCTGATGATCCACTTGCTGTCCATGTACAAGATTTAGCTCCAGTTGTTGCTACATTTCCTAAAATTAATTGAATTCAAATTTACCTGTACAAAGAGCTTATGTTGTGTATGTTGAGCAGGCTGTGGGGGGTACGCATCTTGTTCCATCTGTTGTACACTATGTTGATATGGCCTAGCATGCTGCATTAGTTGTCTGAACATATGCTGAGCATCCTGTGAAAATTGTGCAAGTATTGTTCAAGAATGCACATCCTACTGTTTATGCGCAAAGAGTCACATTTGTAACATTTAGGCAATAAGTTGGTGGGGCCACTACTACGACTGGGGTAGTTGAATTGGCACAAGTTCCTTGATTGATTGAGTTAACTAATACCTTATGTTGTCGATGTTGTTGTTGTGTTTGTTGTAGAATTGGTTGTTGTGGCAAATGTCCATGTGCATCCACTCTTGGCATTGCAGTCTGCTTGACTTAATAAGTTTGCGCAGGCACAAGCCTAAGTCTTTGGGGTCACTGTTGTTTGTGTCGATGCTAATATGACTATGAGTCCTATTATGAGCACTTGTTTTAACATTCTTATGAAATAAGTAATAAAAATATTTAAATCAAGATTTATCTTTTATACACCTCCAATCGGTGACGTGGAACCGGTCGTCATCGATTGTTGGACGCTAAATATACTACATAAATTAAAATAAAAAATAATCCTTCCTAACGAAAAACCTCCATCAACCTAAAAAGACTATTTATAAAAGTTATACAATGTTTAATGCATTACCCTTGAGCTCTAGTCTTTGTTTATCACAGGGGTTCGCCAATATGCGTCAGGAGTCTACATTAGAAAATGTTTGAAATGGAAAAATCATATCTTCTATTTGTTACTTCACTAACAGAGGAATAGAGTGCAGCAAACCTCAAATGTATTATGAAGACTCCTTTTCTTAAATGGTTATGTCTTTGATTTCCATATAAACAAAAAAAATTTGCTTGATTGACGGACAAAATTGACCAAACCATTTCCTGACTCACAAAATTTATTTCCATTATAAGAAAACCTTAAATATAGAAGGAAGAGCAGTTGAATAATCAATATATAGGGTCTGTTCATAATTCGATAGATTTTGAAAATACTTGAACAAGTAGTAGAGCAAATATTTTCTATTAAAAAAAGTGACTTAGAAATCTAAAAATCAGAACCTGAATAGTGTGAGAATCTCCATATATGTATGATTATTCGATAGATGAAAGGCTTTTAGTATTTTAGATTAAAATCAGATATAGAAGTTTATATAGACTAAGAAATTTTATGGAGTCTGATTTCCAAAAAGGAAATAATCCTTATTCATAGAAGGATTTGACTAAAAGATGACAAAGCATATCAGTATACACTTTGACTCATTTATTTCATAAAAGCATAGCTACTTATAACTAAAAACCTTATTTCTCTATCAGTATATATTAGAATATAACGGTTTTTAAATTAATTCTATATGATAATTATGATCATTTATCTCAAGTGTAGGTTAAGGTTAACACCAAAATATAGAACTAAGTATATTTATTTCGATAAGACAAGAGGCTCTAAATAAATAAAAGGAAAACCATTACGATAACTACTTAAATGTATACTATAAAAATTTATATTAGAATAAATTTCATTATTAAATTAAAATCTAAACCTATGGTTAAAAATGTAGTCTCCTACAGCATTAATTAAATGAAAGGATTAGAGAAATTTATCTTTGCTCCGTGTCTAACATCTGCTATTTTAGAATTTCATAGAGATATGGAATGTCTGAATAAAAAAATTTTATATCAATTATCTGATGTAAATGAATCATTATGTCTATGATTTGATCTATTCCTCGTCTTTCGTTGTGATATGTTTAACTATTCAATCTTACGGGCCTTAGAATTATAAACATAATTACTCTTTATTGTAATTTTTCCTATAATTTGCCTAACAAAGATGCTACTTTTTTCTATTTTGGCGAATATCTGTCAGAATCAGGTGTTGGGGATCTTGAGTCACGATTAGATCGATGCTTCTGTCTTGACGTCCTAGATTTATTTGATTTATGTCTGTGAGACTTTCTTAACTCGATTGAACTAGATGAACTTCTCTAACTATCTGGGGACTTTCTTTACTTAGATGAACTTTCAGATCTCTACTTAATGAGTTACTTAATCTTATTAATGAGATCTTATTGTTATTGCTTAAATTTTTATTCTTAACTGTTGAGTAAACCTTAGAAATTCAGAGATAACTCATGGATTTTCTTGTCGATGATATTTTCTAATTAGCCTGCAGAAACTTAATTCTCTTTATTCTCGTTAACCTTTTTCTTACTTTCTGTACTAGACTTTTCTGACTTAGTTAGTTGATTAATTAACTCATCCTATTAGCGTTGTTTATCTAATAGTTGTTGCATCATCTTAGACATCTATTACATATTAGCCTCTAAAGTCTCACTCTTTTATTTCCACATCTACAATTCACCTTTTAAGGCATTAACCATTCTCTCTGTAGATGTTAGCTACTAGCCATCTTAGAAAGTAATATCACATTTTTGTTATTACTTCTAAACTTATATTTAGGGAGCTTGTTATTTAGTTGCAGCATGGGATTATTTAAGACTAGCAACTTCTTTCCCTATATTTTCTATTTTCTAAGTCAATTCAACATACTCATTATTTTGAACTTGAATTTATTATTCCTCATATATTTATCTGTATTGAGAACCATTTTCAGTTTATTAATGGCTCTCAGTGACTGATTCCGTGCTTATCGCTGCATATTCCTCCAACAGTAGAACTTGGTTTAAATATGTCTTAGAGCCACCGAAGGTCTCCTTGATGAAAATTTTAATAAATTTATATCTAGATCCTAAAGGGTCAATCTAAAACAATTAGATTCCTTATTTCAATTCTGGATATATGGTGATCCAAGTTATAAAATTTTCACCATCAGTTGAAACCCATAATTCAATCACAGAAGGATTTGATGTATAATCATGCCAACAATCGAAACCAAAACACTTGATGAATCTAGGTCGTTCCTACATTTCAGTTAAATCCAGTGTGATCGATTAAGGTAATCCAGCCAATGACATCCAAACATTCTTAAATATTTATTCGATAATACTTTTCTCTCGCTTGTTAATATGTTCTCAGCAGTACAATTAGGCAAAACAGATGAAACATTGCAGATTTTAACACCGTTCTCTTAAGTGCAATAGTTGTGATGGTCCATAATTTCAAATTTAAAATAAAAAATAATATATTTTCATTTTCATTTAGCTGGTTAAGGAGAAACTTTATCGGCCTTTATATTGAATTATTTTAATACCATAAAATAGAGAACACAGTAAGCACTTCCTAAAACTATGCCAGTTATACCAACGAACATGCAATACTATTTCTCAGAACTTTGACTCTAAAATTCAGAACTATAAGATGTCAAATATGTGCCAACACTATATAAATTGAATATAATACAATATTAGATATAATCCTCTTCCGAATAATTGTGCGATGAATAGAAACTGTTCTTTTATTATGTCGTATTCTAATTCTGAGAAAAATAAAAGAGTTCCTAGTATACTTGATAGGTTGAACAAATGTCATACATTATGTTGATATCCATGAAAACGCGTTCCAATAGTGAAAATTTCCATCCTTGATCAAAGACAGTAACAAAATCCCATATTGCTAATCCGTATATCAAACCAGAGTAGATGAATGAAGCTATCTTTGTTATCAAATTGATATTTAGTTCCACCATTGTATATTATTTTTCTTAAATTTTAATTATATTGTAATGTCATCAAAGTATTCTATATTTTTTATCATTAGAGAAGACCTAAATAATTTTTCTAAATTTTCGTCTACCTATAAATCGAACCTCGTTTAGCCACAAACTAAAACGATTACTTAACTAGAGATCGAAACACCAGAAATATAAAAGATCAAACAAAAATTAGATAGAATTGATGAAATGACCCAAAGCTTTATTAATATTAAATAGGATGACTAGCCTCAATCAAATCAACCAAATTATGAACTCGTATAAACCCACTATAGTAAGATGCCATCGAATTATTATAAACAATCAGATTATGTTTCTTAAAGTTAATTATAAACAACATAACAATAAACAAAAAGAGAAAAACACTCCCTTACAAATAGATCTATTGTTCAAATTGAGAATGATGAGTAACTAAAGCAAGAGTTTCAAGAATTTTTATAATTTAAAGAATTTCTAAAAGCCAAATATACTACTTTATAAGAGAGTTAAGATCTAGGATAGATGTATTAATCATATGTTAAACTTGATATTGGAGAGAAATTATAGAGATATTATTAAATTTAGGACAATATGAAAAAGATTGTTTTACAAAAATGAATATATGATATAAGTCTAACTATCTGTAATAATTTAAATGTAACACGAATATCCTTTAATTATTACTGTGATTTCCCCTAAAGAGACAAAAATGCAAGGGATCCAAATTTATATAAATTATTTTTATTAAATGTCGAGAGCGATCCGTAGATATGTGGATGAGAAATCTCAATTAGAATACGACAGAGGATATACTGAGGCTGAATTGAGAGCTTCGAAGTTGAGGAAGGACTTTTTCAGAAAATACATAGTGGATTTTGATCCATATTTTTATTCAACTTAGGAGGAGAAAGATTGGGCATATATTGCTAAAAGAGAGTATTTATATAATTCCAAATAGATATCGTTATGATGTAGTGTTAAGAAGTTTGGCTGATAGTTGGGCATTGTCAGCTACTGCCTCTATTATTAGAATGTATTAAACAAAAAGATTGTCTGTTTTACCTTATTTTATTGTTTGGCCATTAGCATATCTATATTTTTAGCCAATTAAGTTTTAGAAGCATAATAAGAAACTATTTGATATGTGTAATCTAGGTGATGAGTACACTTTAGGAAGAGAGAGAAATAAAGTGCTTAAGTAATGCAATGAAATTCTTGATAGAGAGGATTTCTGAAATAAAACAAATATTAAAAAAATAAAATATCATTAGGATAATTGACGTCTTGCCTCTGTTTCTATCAACTTCTAAAATGAGAGGTTTGAATGAATGTTTCGCAAATATTTATTTTTCTTCAATATTTCTTCTGCTAATTTTCTAGCTATCAACTCAACATTTGATAATTTCTAACCCTTACCATTTATCCATTCTTCTTCATTGATGAATTCTTTAACAGTATCCTTTTTCTAATTCTAATTCTAACTTTAAGCTTATTTTTGTGTTTTTATATTTGGTTTTTCCTTTTTTATTTCCTCAATTCTTTTCTTCAATGCCTCTACTACGATTTTTACCTATAGATTAATAAACTCTACCTCCATATCTTAAATGTAACTCTCATAATCTAATCCTTTAGCGAAATCTAATAACTCTTATATTTCAGACTCATCGACTCCTTCTACTTCCTCTAGATCTTACTGTTAAACTTATTATTCTGTCTATTGTTTCTCCTCCTGTTAAACTTTGACAATCTATGATTTATTCTATTCTAACTTTTCTTGCTTCTCTTATAGTTTGGATTTCTTGAATTATTCCAACCATTCCTTATGTTTTTTAAGTATGGGTTTCTATTCTAGTTTAGTATAATATTTTAACATTTAGTTGGTTTGTGAAGTTATAGTTATTTTACAGGATTATAACCAATAGGTTCTGCATGAGTCACTCTTGAAACGAATGGTCTGTGTTACAATACAAACTTTACTTGTGATAATCTAGATTGATAGATTATTGGGGACGAGAACAGAGCATTATGCCTTTGTAGTTTTCTAACATTATGATTAATTTTTTGAATGTAGTTACTATAGCAATTATATGCCTTAATTTATTGATAGCTATCACTAGAATAACTTGTTTAATAAGATCTAAGAATCCAATAAATAGTTATATAGTAGCGCTCTATTTCACATCTAGTGTGGGCTTAATTTGTGAGATAATCAATTACTTCAGATGTGCAGAATATCATGTGGAATGTATTGTGACATGGATCATATTTTCGATATCCTTGTAATGGACATTATCGATACTAACAATACTATCATTTATAAACTACTACATCGTATAGACTTCAGATAAAACCTTCTTAGAAGAATTAAGAAAATCTAAAAGTACTTTTTTAGGATTCGCCATAATAATACCCATACTAGTGAATATCTTAAACATATTCAACAAACAGGCATATTATAACATTTTTCAACCTCCTAATAACAGATTTTAAGTTATAGAATTATTCGCCCCTATTATTGCAATAATGGTAAGTTAGATATTTTTCACTTACATGACGATACAGAAAGAAATTAACGCAAGCGTGTAATTTAGAAATAATTATGTATACACACTACTAACATCTCTATGCCTATAATTTATAACATATATTTCATTTTCCATTATTATTGTTATGGCTTAGTTTATAGAAATGGACTTATCATATCGAATATCATTATTAATACTAAATACTTAGGTTTGGCAATTTATGTATCAGTATGGCATAAATCCAATTATCATGAGAGTGGCTGTATTATAATTATCAAGACTGATACCTTTGGGGAGTATTCAAGATACAGATGCTTCATTTTCCAAATATGATATAAGCATAATTAGCTAGGAAGTGCCTTCTAAAATTCCAGAGTCTCCATCATCCCAAGATCATTATGTAGTTTCAACAACCCCTAGATCGAAAGCTCATAAATCGGCATAATTAAATGAAAAAAGCTCTATTGAACTTGGGGATAGGGCTTTAAGTACCAAACATTGAGATTATTTAAACCTCCAAAAAAAGAGTCTTTAATTATTTTTTAAATATATATATTAACTTTGTAAAAATAAAATGTTAGTCAATATTACAAACATAGTAGTTGATGGCAAATAAGAGAAATTCTAGTCCCCCATAACGTTTGACATCACTTTTGAAGTGTTGCAAGACATGCCAGATGAGATCGAATGGAGGTAAATATTTTTTTGCTATTTAAAATAGCTTGGTTTATATAGGGGCACCTAAGGATGAGAGATATGACTAAGTACTTGATAGTTTTTCAATGGGTCCTTTGTAGAAAGGAACAATGTAATTTCAACTATAATCTGATCCACCAGATTACAAAAAAATACCAACTAAGGAGGACCTGTTCGGAATTACAGCCATAATACTCTCAGTTAGCTACAAGAGTTAGGAGTTTTTTAGAGTGGGATACTATGTCTACAACAATTACACAAGTTAGGAGAATATTGAAAATGAACCTGCAGAAATCATTATTGAAGATATTTCGAGATAAATCTTGTGTGATAAACCTCGAATTACGAGGTTCGATATTGATTGGAATTCGAAGCCTTCGAATGTCAAAGAAATAAGTGCTAAAGAATTTATGTTCTAGGAAGAAAAGCAAAGTGTATAATCTACTGAGGTTGATGACAGGCAACAAGTATTCTGATCTATTCATATTATTTTTTTTAATTAAATTTAATTTTATTTTTTCTCTTAATTAGTTGATTTCTTTTTAATTTATTTTATGAATTATTAGCTAAATTAATCTCCTCCTAGATATGTCCCAATTTAATATAATGTACCTACTACTACGGTAATTGTCGATAATCCATAATGGTTGACTCCAGCAACCTATGTTAGTTAAGGTGATTCATAAACAACAGTATCCAATCATAATGATAATAATAGAATAGAGAAATTTATAGATTGTATTAGGAGAATCAATAACTTAGGGACCAATTAGGAAAGGTTTCATAATTACAGCCAATTAGACAGAATGATTAATAATTGCAATAATTGTAGATGCAATACTAGTAATTGATCTAAAAGAATGTAATTACATATTATAATTAATATAGTAAGAGATGGTAGCATAGAACAATATTTTGTAAAAATAAATGAATGAGAAGCAGTCTGTTAATTAAATTGAAATATTATAATAACAGTTAGTAATTTTATAATTTATTTTAGTTATATTATTAATCTGAGTTCGAGAAGGGAAAGTCACAATTGGCATACATCACAGATTTAGAATAGAAACTCATGTTAGTGACAGATGAACTTGATAAAGTGAATGATGCCTTAGCAATTTAAAATGATTAGTCAGAACGATTAATAAGATAAATACAGGATATGCAGTAGTAATATCAGGGCAAATTCCAATTGAATAATGAGATTGATGCATAAGAAATATAATTATAATAAAGATAAGAATAAATTAAAAGCATGTCTAGAGAGATAGATATGTATTAATAGTTATTAAATTAAAAGACAAATGAGAACTCTACTTTGCAGATAGAAGCTAATAAACTAGTAACCTAGAATTAATTATTACATAATGATAATGAACAATTAAAACGATAAATTCTAAAATTAAGATAAGACTTAAATTCTATGAGTGTAGATTTGAGTTAATATTAATAACTTAAACATGAATTCAATATCTTGAATGATAGATATTAAGATTAAAACAAGCTATATGAGCAATCTAAGATGAATATAAATAATTTATAGATGGATATGCAATAGAAGGATAAACAAGCTCTATACATAGATCAACTAATCGACTAGATTAATGATTTGAGAAACAAATTAGAAATGGCTACGCAAAATATTATATCATTATAGAATAAATAAGCAGATTATGAATTTGTTATCAACAAGAATGTTTAATTAGAAATATAGAATAATAATTTATAATAAAACACATAATTATTGGAGCTTGATAGAAATAAATAAGTAGAGTAGACTAAAATTAAATAACAAGAGATAGATAACTTGAAGAGCTAGATATCGTAGATATAAAACAAATACTCATAATCTTAGTCACAATAAGTTTTAATAAATGAATTAAAACTGGAGGTTGAATAGTGGAAGTCTAAACTATTAAGAGTGGAAACAGTATTCAGTGATATGAAGAGAGAAGAGTAGAATAAGAATAAAATGCTATAGGATTAGAATCTGTAATTATAAAAAATAAATGCTTAATTGTAAGATTAATTATAGAAGGATATTACTGATTCCAAGTAAAATAATCAAACTCTTATAGAATAACTTAAATAATCTAGATAATCTGAATAACAACTTAAATACTAAATAGTATAATTAACTTAACAAGTCTAATAACAATAAAATGATATATAACTATTAATGCAGAAATCTTAATTGTCTGTTGATAATAACCAAATATAAGCATACTAAAGGTAGATTGACAATCTTCGAATGTAGATAAATGACATGCAGGATGAAGATAACCATAAAATTGAGGCATTATAGGCAGAGGTAGAGAGATAAAGAGCTGAACTGACGTAGGCTCGAGCTGAGTTATCTAGAACTAAAACTTATATTGCTGATCAATAATGGTAAAAGTCCAACAGATGATTGTTAAAATTTTTGTTTGTTTTATATTATATTATTATTTTTTGAAATTGAATGTAGTATTAGTCAAGGAGAAGTTCACGGGTATATGATATCATAAATAATACAATCAACAAAGAGAATTAGCAGCCATAATCTAATTTAATTAAGAAAATAGATAATAAGATAGGAAGTTTGAACAAAATATATCAATAAGCGGTTTAGGATTAACAAACATTGAATGAACAATAGAATATGTTAATAGAGGATCTAAATGGTAAGTTGTTATAGAGAGCTGAACACATAGCATAATATGAAGAATTGGATGAACTGATTGATTAATATAAGATCAAAAATCCATTCGAATTTGATTTTTCATAAAATGCAAGAAAAAAGAATCATGAGTTGATGTAAAAGAACTTGAGGAATAAGGTTAATTAAGAATCAGAAATAGCATATCAGTCTTATATTAAGAACTAATGTAATAATTTTATTTAATTTTTTAGAGAATTATTTTAATCAGGTGTAACAAGAGTATGGGGATGAGGTCGTACAATAGATTAAAAAGGAATGCAAATAATAGATTCATTAAATTCTAGCCTAATAATATGCTAAAACCATTTAATCGATAGTTAAAGTAATGAATGATTTCAATAAAATACATAATCTCATCCAACAGAATGTAAGGTATGTGGATGAGAATTTATCATCAGATTTGTATAAGATAAATCAGACTATGAAAGTTAAAAAGGATTAAGTTAAGAGTATCCAATAAAAACTAGATAGCTAAAGTAAGGATATCTATAACATGCAAATGATATACAACGAGATCTTGGATAATGATAAATATGAGAAGCAGAACAGTTCTAATAAGAAATCTAGATCTTATAGTGAGATAAATTAAAAGAAATAGGCACTGAGTGCTGAGAAAAAAGATAGAAGACTACAAACAGATAAATTAAATGAATCACTTCATTTTTCGTAATTGTAATTTTTTTTAATATATTATAGTGTTGATTCATGTATAGACTCATCTAAGTCATCTGCATGCTAACTTTCAGCTGATGATTCCTTACTTTAGCACTTCAATGATCTAAATATGTCTATTATTTAGGTGGAGAAGAAAAAATATTTAAATATGCCATTATAAAAATAAGACAAGACCTTAGAGTAATTACAAAAAGATATATTAAGATTGCAAACAATAACGGAGGAACAGCTCAGTACTAAAAGAGACATATCAAGGTTAAAGGACAGACCAGAAGACCTGAAAATGTGTAAGTAGTAATTGAAGTTTAGTTCAACTTAAAATAATAATAGAACAATTAGCACTACTTCTTATTCACAAGTTGATCACAATTAGACTAAAAGCATCATCCCATAATTTTTCAACTAATAAAATAATCCACAGACTATGAAAAATTAGAAGCCATTATTATTTTAGTTTTCATCATCGAACCCTAATTCAGAACTAGTGATCAAACACACTAAATCAAAGTCATTCGACTACACTTCCAATAAAGATATATAATAGAAACGACTGTTCATGAATTAGGAGACAAAAAATGATAAATAAGAGCATTTATTGCCTTTGGAGAATGAAATACTTAAATTAGTTAGACCATTAACACAAGGATTACTAATCCATAAGAAATTTTCATCAAAGCCCACATTAACTAGGCAAGAGTTTAATCCACTTCAATAATCAAATCCTTAAGTATGTGGGTATGGATAGAGACTAATTCAACTTTCAATAAATTTAGATAAGATAGAGTTTAAAAATCAGATGAAGCTAAATGTATAATTATTTAATAATTAGAGTGTTGATTCCTTCATTCCTTTAGATTAAATTATGAGAACAAGTATTTCTAAATAAATATTAAACCTAATTCAAATCAAGAGGAGAATCAAAGACAAGTTAATTTTGTCATCAGAGGAGAAGCAAATACTTCAGATCACTCATTGGCCATTAACTATAGTAACGCAGCAGGATGGTAAAACTGAGCTTTTGTTTGAAAATGAGGATCAATTAGAATAGTGGAACTCAGGCTTATAATTTCTTAAAGACAACATTAAGACTCTGTAAATTATATGCAGAAAACTAAGAAAATGATTCATATATATTTAATATATTAATTTTAAAATCATAAGTTTGAGGACTAGTAAAGATAGAAGAATAATTGAGACCTAGCTTAATCTATAAATAAGGTCAATACAACCAAACTTACCGTAATGTTATTAAAGAAATGACACAAAATCTATCGCTATTTATGAAAACATTGAGTGCGTAAGCTTAGAACAGATATAATTATCTTAGGTATTGGTATTTATAATATTCATTTAGTTTTCCTAGCTAATATTTTAATTTTATCATTGGGAATGGATCTCATTCATTAGAAGTTTGTTTAAACTTCTGAATAAGGAACTGGTGGTTCTGATGATAATTACAAACTTATAGAGAGTTAAATGTGGCTAATTTTGCATTAGGGCCCTATGATATTTTTTAAGCCGAGAAA
Organism: Paramecium bursaria; assembly: GCA_016759055.1. Lineage (NCBI taxonomy): Eukaryota > Ciliophora > Oligohymenophorea > Peniculida > Parameciidae > Paramecium > Paramecium bursaria. Next base: position 81,813 of record VMTU01000327.1, on the reverse strand, counting down.
ACTTATAATTTAAACTAAATTATAAATGTTTTGATATATGAAAGTATATTCTAATCTATAAAATTTAGTGAATCTAAGATTTTTTGACACTCACTTATCGAAAACTCTAGAAAAGAAAAGAAAATAAGTATCAAGACTGCATACTCTAAAAGTATCATATTTACATTATAATAATTTCATTATTTATTAATTAAATTGAATTAAAGTATTCAAGTATTAAAATGTTAGATTTTATATTTTAATGTTAATGAATATAATCATTCACTTGTAGTTATATTTGAATAAAATCTAGAAATCTGAATGAGCTGACGATTCTAATTATGGATAATTGAGGCCCACAGCGGTTAGGTATCGCTTAGCTTTGAAATTCATAGAACATTTCAATAATGTAAAAAGTATTAAGTTCTTTAGAGGTTTGAGTTACTCCACGACGTGATATTATTCTAATCATGATATATTTAATTTTTTGTTAAAACTTTGAAACTTGAAGAAAATCACTACTCGTTTTTTTGCATCAAAGGTGTCATTAAAATTACAGAGCCTAAAGTAAAATCACATCAATCAAAAATTTTAAAGAAAATGAAAAGACTGATAGAAAAGCGGAGATATTTTAAGAGACTAGATAACACCGACTATGACTCCACTACATTCACCTCAATCAAAATTTTTATTTTAATTAATGTAGTATATCTAGTATCCAATAATGAATGACGTGTGGTTTTTGTTAATGAGCACCCTGGGTATAAATGTCGGATCCTGTTTTTGAATATTTTTACTTATTTTTTCATAAAATGATCAAACATGTGTTCCTAATAGGACTGATAGTCATATTAGCGTCTACACAAACAACAGTTACACCTAAGACATAGGCCTGCGCTTGCACTAACTTATTGAGTCAAGCAGATTGCATAGCCAAGGGTGGATGTGAATGGACGTTTGCTACATAAACCAATTCTACAACAAATACAACAACCACATCCACAACATAAGGTATTAGTTAATTCTAGCAATTAAGGAACTTGTGCTAATTCAACAACCCCATTAGTAGTGGTAGCACCACCAACCTATTGCTTAAATGTTACAAACGTGACACTTTGCGCATCAACAGTCGGATGTGCATTCTTGAACAATACTTGCACAATTTTCACAGGATGCTCAGCATATGTTTAGACAACTAATGCTGCATGCTAGGCCATATCAACATAGTGCACAACAGATGGAACAAGATGTGTGCCTCCTACAGCCTGCTCGACATACACAACATAAGCACTCTGCACAGGTATATTTGAATTCAATATATTTTAGGAAACGTAGCCACGACAGGAGCTCGAACATGCAATTGGACAGCAAGTGGATCATCAGGAACATGCGCAGATAAGGTATGCACTGACGCCCCAGCAACTTATACAACATAAGCACAATGCACAGGATGGATTGCTGGATGTTTGACAACCGGAAAAGGTTGTGCAACAACACTAGGTGCTTGCAGCTCTTACACTTAGGCAGCAGGATGCACAGGAATGATTGGTTCAGATGGCCCATGCACGGCAAATACAGCAGCAGGTTCAACAGTATGCAGACCTCTTGTCTGCACTGACGCAGCAGCAACTTTAGCAACAAATGCTGCTTGTGTAAGTTTCCTAAGTGGATGCGTGACAACTGGTAAAGGTTGCGTTTCATCACTTTCTGCTTGTAGCAGTTACACTCAAACATAAGGGTGCACAGGTCTTATCGGCTCAGATGGACCATGCACCACAAATACAACCGCTGGATCAACTGCATGCAGAGCTTTAGCATGCACTGACGCACCTGCTAGTACAAACACAAATGCTGGATGTGTAGCCTTTTTATCAGGATGCGTAACTACTGGACAAGGATGCACAAATTCTTTAGGGCCATGCTCATCATACACAGGAACCACCACAACATGCTCATCATATGTTGGATCTGATGGAAATTGTAAAGGAACCTCAGCAACTTCTGCCGCTTGTGAAGCTAGAACTTGTGCTGATGCACCAACCACCTCTAATACTAATGCTGCTTGTGCTGCCTTCTAAACTGGATGCGTAACAACTGGAGCTGGATGTACATCGACACTTGGATCATGTAGTTCTTACACTGGAACAAATACAACCTGTACTTAATATATTGGAAGCGATGGAAACTGTACTGCACCTTCAACTCAAACAGCATCTGCTGCTTGCGCTGCCAAAGTCTGCACAGATGCACCAAATACAACAATTACAAATTCTGCTTGCTAAGCATTCTCATATTAATGTGTGACAAACGGAGCTGGATGTGTGGCACCAACAACTTGTGAAGCCACTACTTTAGCTATCACTTGCTAAGGTATCTCTACTTGCGCTTCTAATCAGTTTTGCTTGAATAGATCTCAATGTGTGAATTACGCAAATTAATCCTAATGCCTACTCAATTAATAATAATATTCATCAGGAGGAACAGTTTATTTAAGGGCATGTAGTTGGACAGCAGGTGCTTGTGCTAATCAAGTTTGCACAGGACTTGCTAACACTCTCACTACTGATACAGCTTGCTCAACAGCATTAGCTGGATGTCTCACCAATGGTGCTGGTTGTGTTGATGTATCTGCTCCGTGCACAGCTTATTAAGGAACATAAACCACATGCGCCGCATTCAAAGGAGTCAATGGAACATAAACTTGCAGTAATACAACAGCAGCAACATCTACAACAAATTGCATTGTAAAAACTTGCGCAAATGCAAGTAGTGGAGCAACGATCACCTCAGCAGCAAACTGTACTAGTTGGTTAGCAGGTTGTAATTTCGATGGAAAAGATAATTGTACAGTGGGAGATTGTACTGCGTATTTCGGAACTTAAGCTAACTGTGGAGCAATTACAACTGCAAAATCAGGAGGAAATCCACAGACATGTTGGCAAATTTCAGCTCCATCTGTAGCAACAACACCATGTATTGCAAAAGCTTGCTCATAAGCTGCTAATACTCTCACTACTAATGCAGATTGTAATACTTTTTTGACTGGATGTGTTACTAATGGAGCAGGATGTGTTGATCCAGCAACTTTATGTACGGCATACACTGGTTCATAAGCCGCTTGTAACCTCTATTCTTAAAGCGGAGCTTCTTGTACAAAAACTTCATTAATTTGCAAATTTTTGAATTGCACAGACAGAACTCCTCCTGCAGGGACAGCTAATAACAAAATTTGGTGCCAAACGATTGTAGACGGAAATGGAAATAATTGCTAGTATGGTTCAGGTCCAACCTGCATAGCTGCATCAATGGGATAATGTGCTAACTTTGTACCAACATCAGGAACAACTGATGGAGAAAAAGCTTACAGCTGTTATTAATTAAATTTAGATGGAACTGCCAATTGTGGATTTGCAGCTGGAGGAACAACTTGCTCAGATGCTGATTGTGCCTAATTCGCTATTCCATCAACTGCAACTACACCAGAGCAGAAACTAGCTTATTGTAAAAGTATAATAACCGATTCGTTTTCTAAATAATTTACTTGTGGTTTAGCTGCAACAACCTCAACTGTATGTTCAGCAAGAGCATGTACTGACTACGGAATTGGAGCAACGGATGATACTAGTTGCGTAACCTATAAAGGTCTATGTAAATACGCATCGGAAGGTTTATGCTATACACAACCAGCATTGTGTATGAATTTTGCGATTCCTTCAGTCTTCACAACACATACTCAAAAGGCGGCATTTTGTGCTGCAATTGTAAATACTACAGATAATAAAACTTGTGTTTATTTATCAGATGCTTCTTCTGTGACTGTTTGTTAAGATCCCATTGGTAGTTGCGGAGGAATTGTAGCACCAGGAGCAAGCAATTCAGAAAAATTAGCATATTGTTAAGCTGCCAAATAAAAAGATGGTGTATAATGCGCGTTTAATAGTGGAGCACCCTCAAACTGCATTGATAAAGCAATTTGTACTGAATATACAGTATATGGAGATACAGATGATGGAAAAATTTTAAATTGCGCTAAATAATTTGATATTAGCGATCCTCCAAGATAATGCACTTATTAAGCAGGAGATTCCACTTGTTCTGTTGTAGATTCTACCAGTTGTGCATCTATAACGACGTTGGGAGCTACAGCCGCTCTTAAATAGGCGGTTTGTAACGTATTCACAGCAGCTAACAAAAAATGTGGATATGCTTCCACTTCTGTTGCAACCACATGTACTGATGCAGCATGCAGTGATGTTGCTACCACATCAGCCAGCTTAATCTCTTGTCCTGCCTATTTATCCACATGCGTTTATGATGGTCAAAATTGTGTAGCTGAGGTAGCTGCTTGTACAACATATAATGCTCAAGCTACTGGAAGTGGAGCTTTAATAAATTGTTAAAATCTTACAGATACATCTGGCAATAAATGTACTTTTTCAAGTGGAACTAAATGTGCAGCAAGAGCTTGTACAGATACAGTTACTAGCCCTAGTGCTGCTAATTGTAAAGCTTATTTGAGTACATGTCTTTTCAATGGAACATCTTGTATTGCTCCTGCAGCTAATTGCAATAGTTATACACCAACAGGAACTACTGACTCTGACAAGGCTACAATATGCAATAGTTTATCAAATACAGCAGGACCAGCCAGATGTACTTATCTAGGGGGACCAAATTGTTTAGACACACAAGCGGCATGCACTTCTTACACTCTACCAGCAGCTTTATAAAACGCCAACCTTGGATAACCTGCCTGTGCTTTAGCTTAGAATTCAAGTAGTGTTTTGTGTGCTTGGAGTAGTGCAACTGCAACAACATGTGCTGTAAGAGCATGCACTTTAGCAATAACAGCCAACACAGATGCTGATTGTAGGGCTTGGTTATCCGGTTGCGGCTTAAATGTAGCTAGTGCTTGCAGTCTTCTTGCTTGCTCAAGTGCACCAGCAACAGCTACAACAAATGCAGCATGTGGTACATTTAGAAAAGGATGTTTAACAAATGGAGCTGGTTGTGTAGAGTCTTCAGTCGCTTGTTCAGGTTACAAAGGAACCCAGACCACTTGTAATGCATTTGTAGGAAACAGTGTTCCTTGTACAAATACTTCGACAGCAGCTGCTACTGATGCTTGCATAAATAAAACATGTGCACTTAACACTACTGCAAAGAATGATGCTGATTGTAAGGCTTGGATATCAACTTGCGTTTGGGGAGGAAGTTCTGGTTGCGTTGACCCTTAGCCTTGTGCATCTTTCACTGGAACAGTTGAATCTTGTCCTACATTCACAGCCTCAAATGGACCATGTTATGGAACAGGAACGGTTTCTGCACCAGCTGCTTGTGCTTCTAATAATTCACTATGTACTGGAGCTCCAGCAACTTACAATACAGATGCATAGTGCAAAACCTGGGGATCAGCCTGTATGACAAATGGATAAGGTTGTATTTCAACTTCTTCAGCTCAGTGCTCAAGTATATTATCACCACTTGCTTGTCCCTTATACAAATCAACACTGGGATGCGACTTGGCAAATTAATGCAAAACCAAGCCTTCTACTTGTGGTGGTATCACATCAGCATTAGAATGTATAAACACGCCTTTGACTGGATCAACTACATTAACTTGTGCATGGAATGTCGCTACAACAACTTGTGTCCCTTTAACATGTGCCTTACTACCATTTACACTTACAACAGACTCTGGTTGCAGTGCAGTTATCTCAACATGCACAACAAATGGAGCGGGGTGTGTCACCAAGGCAGCTTGCTCAACTTACAACAAATAGGCTTGTGGTCCAGCTGCAACAACTGATGCTTAAAAGGTTTGCATATGGTCAAATTCAGTCTGCAGACCTATCTAATGTACCGATAATACCACAGCAACCTCAGATGCAGCTTGTAACACATATTTGGCTGGTTGCAGAACAACTGGAGCTGGATGCGCATCAACTTTAACATGCTCATTATTTACAAGTGCTTCATTTTGTCTATTTGATAGCTCAGGATCACCATGTTTATGGTACAAATCATCTGCCACTGCTGCTGGAACTTGCATTAGTTACAAATAATGTACAGATATCATATCATCATCTCATGCTGCATGTTAGGCTGCTTCACCACTATGCACAACTAACGGAACAACTTGTATTGCTATAACTGGATGCTCTAAGACAGTCTTATAAGCAAGTTGCATATTGGGAACTGATGGAAACTGTGGATGGTTACCAGCCGCTGGAACAACTGCTGCTGCTTGTGCTTTATATACAAATTGCTCAGCTGCTACAGGAACTACCACTGCATAATGCTAAGCCTGGGGACCTATTTGCGTATCAAATGGAACAGCTTGCATTTCTAAATCAACTTGCTCATCATATTCAACATAAGTAGCTTGTGGAAATGCTGGTACTGACGGAGTATGCTTCTGGGTAGCACCAACTGGAACAATAACAACAGGGACTTGCAGACTCTAATTATGTTCAGATGCTACTACTAGCATGACAACACATGCAGGGTGTGTTGCTTTTGCAGCCTAAACTGCTTGCACAACCTCAGGAACTGCTTGCATAGTTTAATCTACATGCTCACAATACCAAGTCCAAGCTGGTTGTGTTCAAGGAACCGATGGAGTTTGCTTCTGGGCTTCAACTACTACAGCTGCTACAAACACAACTGCTGCTTCCGTTCAATCAGTCTGCAGACTCAAATAGTGCACTGATTCCCTTTTAACATCAAGTGCTTCTTGTTCCACAGCTATCTAAGGAGTCAAATGCGTTTCTAATGGAGTTAATTGCATACCTTAATCCACCTGCTCATCGTACACAGCCAGAGAAGCTTGCTAAGGTGGTGGTTCAGATGGAGCTTGTGCCTTCACACCAGGAACAAATGTAACAACACCAAATGTTGGAACATGCGCCTAATTTTAATAATGCTCAAATGCTAATTCAGACTAAGTTGCTTGCAATTCGAGATCTGATGCCTGCTTCTTCAACTCAACAACCACAAATGGCTCAACAACATCTTCATGCTCTGCTCACACTTGCGCAACCAAAGCCTTAGGATCATCATGTTTGCCTGTCCCATCTTGGGATTTATCAACCTATTAAATTTGTGTTCTAACTGGTTCAGTCTGTGCTGCAGGAAGTCCATCTTCTTTCACAGCATCGACATGTTATTCAAATACTGTTAACACCTACACATGGAACTAAACTGCATTATCTTGCGGTCCATGCGTAAGTTAACAAGCGAATAACGTAACCAACAACAACACAAACACCACCAACTCATTTGGAAACGTTATCAACCTAGTTCTAGCTCTAGCGCTAACCTTCTGATTGGTGAATTATAAAAATTATCGGGAAAAATATATATATTATTTATAATCCTTTCATATATTTTTTCTCTATTATAAATATTTTCTTCCTAGCACAGGATATGCCCCCTGACGAGATTATGAGATTGAAAGGAGGTAAATATATTTTGCTATTTAAATTAGCTTGATTTATATGGTTACACATAAGGAGGAGATATGACTAGGTACTTGCTAGTTTTCAACTATAATCTTGATCCACCAGATTACAAAAAAGTACCAACTCGGAATCACAGCCATAAATTTCAATTAGCTACAAGTGTTTGGAGTTTTTAGAGGGGATATATTTCTTACTTTAGGAGTATATTGAAAATGAACCTGCAGAAATCACACAAAGGATTACTAATTCATAAGAAATTTTCATCAATTTTTTCAACTTCCTATAAGTTTAGATAAGATAGAGTTCAAAAATCAGATGAAGCTTAATGTATAATTTAATAATTAGAGTTGATTACTTCATTCCTTTAGACTAAGTTATGAGAACAAGCATTTCTAAATAAATATTAAATCTAATATCAATTAAAAAGGGAATAAAGAATAGTTAATTTAGTAGACAGAAGAAAAGCAAATGTTTAAAAATGAGGATCAATTGGAATCATGGAACTCAGGCTTATAATAATTTCTTTAATATAACATTAAGACACTGTAAATTATAGGCATTAAACTAAGAAAATAATTCATAAATATATATTTTATATTAAAATTTAAGTTATGAGAAAGGTTCATTCATGAATAATTTGTATTATATTATTCTAATAAAGGATACTCTAGTTCAAAAGCAACACTATCTTCCAGCAATTTAATGAAATATAAACCCTAAAGGACCACATGATCTCAGATGTCGTTTCATCCTATATTATTCTAATGAGATTTTTATATCATTAGAGTATATGAAGCAATTGGTGATATCATTTAGAGTGAAATCAAAATGCTTGCAATTAATGAAGCAAATATAATGGTCCTGATTTTAATAAATATAATTTTATTTTTAATTAACTCGATAGTATTAATAAATAAAATTTATTATACCATATTAATTAATTTTATTAATATAATCATGTACTTGAAGAAAAAAGGGTAAAAAAGATCTTTTATTGAATTAAACTAGGAACTTGATGAGTTTAATCAATAAAAATTTACTCTCAGTGTATGGAATCTAAAGGTTAAATTTATTTTTTACCATCTGTGTATAAATAAGCTAAATTGTTTTGAACTTCGTTGAATCTGTGGTATAAAGCTTTGAGACTTAACTAATTGAGATTATGATATAGTTCTAATAATAATATATATTTTTGGCAAAAGTTTCTGAAGTTTAGGATTTGGTGAAAAAAGTTATAATTTTTGAATCCTTCACGTTTTTTACCATTTATGCTTATGATATGTATTCTTACTTGTAGGGAATGATTGAAAAGCAAAGTTCAAGTCTCAAACCTAGTAATGGAGTAAAAATGTCACGATTATTTTAGATGGATTCCTTAATGATTCATACAAAAGTACAGAAATTTAAAAAATGACTGAATGATAACATTGTTTCGTTTCATCCCTTTCCAATAGCCTCAAGCAAAATTTTTATTTTAATTAATGTAGTGTATTTAGGATCCAGCAATCAATGACGTGTGGTTTTTATTAATTAGCGTTCTGGGTATAAATATCGAATCTAGTTTTTTGAATATTATAACTTATTTTTTTAAAAAATGATGAAACAAGTGTTCATTCTAGGACTCATTGTCATATTTACATCTTCATAGACCACAGTAACCCCTAAGACATAGGCTTGTGCTTGCACAAACTTATTAAGTTAAGCAGACTGCAATGCCAAGAGTGGATGTGCATGGACATTTGCCTCAACAACTAATTCTACAACAAATACAACAACAACATCGACAACATAAGGTATAGAGATTTAATATTCAAACCATTAAGGAACTTGTGCCAATTCAACTGCCCCAGTCATAGTAGTGTCACCACCAACTTATTGCCTAAATGTTACAAATGTGACACTTTGCGCATCAACAATCGGGTGCGCTTTCCTAAATAATACTTGCACAATTTTTACAGGATGCTCAGCATATGTTCAGACCACTAATGCAGCTTGCTAGGCAATATCAACATAGTGCACAACAGATGGTACAAGATGTGTAGTCCCCACAGCCTGCTCGACATACACAACATAAGCACTCTGCATAGGTAAATTTGAATTCAATTAATTTTAGGAAATTTAGCAACAACAGGAGCTAAATCATGTACATGGACAGCAAGTGGATCATCAGGAACATGCGCAGATAAGGTATGCACTGACGCCCCAGCAACATATACAACTTAAGCACAATGCACAGGATGGATTGCTGGATGTTTGACAACCGGAAAAGGTTGTGCAACAACACTAGGTGCTTGCAGCTCTTACACTTAAGCAGCAGGATGCACAGGAATGATTGGTTCAGATGGCCTATGCACGGCAAATACAGCAGCAGGTTCAACAGTTTGCAGACCTCTTGTCTGCACTGACGCAGCAGCAACTTTAGCAACAAATGCAGCATGTGTCAGTTTCCTCAGTGGATGCGTGACAACTGGTAAAGGTTGTGTCTCATCACTTTCCGCTTGCAGTAGTTATACTTAGACACAAGGATGCACAGGTCTCATTGGCTCAGATGGACCATGCACCACAAATACAGCTGCTGGTTCAACTGCATGCAGAGCTTTAGCATGCACTGACGCTCCTGCTAGTACAAACACAAATGCTGGATGTGTAGCCTTTTTATCAGGATGCGTAACTACTGGACAAGGATGCACAAATTCTTTAGGGCCATGCTCATCATACACAGGAACCACCACAACATGCGCATCATATGTTGGATCTGATGGAAATTGTAAAGGAACTTCAGCAACTGCTGCTTCTTGTGCCGCTAGAATTTGTGCTGATGCATCAACCACTATAAATACTAATGCTGCTTGTGCTGCCTTCTAAACTGGATGCGTAACAACTGGAGCTGGATGTACATCGTCACTTGGATCATGTAGTTCTTACACTGGAACAAATACAACTTGTACCTAATATATTGGAAGCGATGGAAACTGTACTGCACCTTCAAGTTAAACCTCAGCTGCTGCTTGTGCTGCCAAAGTCTGCACAGATGCACCAAATACAACAACTACAAATTCTGCTTGCTAAGCATACTCATATTAATGTGTGACAAACGGAGCTGGATGTGTGGCACCAACAACTTGTGAGGCCACTGCACTTGCAATCACATGCCAAGGAAACTCTGCTTGTGCTTCAACTCAGATTTGTTTGAATAGATCATCATGTGGAAATTACTCAAATTAATCATAGTGTTTGTTGAATTAATAATAATACTTATCAGGAGGAACAGTTTATCTTAGAACATGTACATGGTCATCTGGAGTTTGCTCAAATTAAGTCTGCAGCTCTTTAGCCACTACTCTAACTACTGATGCAGCTTGTACTGCAGCCCTCCCAGGATGCTTGACTAAAGGAGCTGGATGTGTAGATGTTAATGATGGATGTGGAAGTTATGCTGGTTTAACTGCAGCCTGTTAGGGATTCAAAGGGTCAAATGGGACATAAATGTGCACTTAATTGAATACAATTACCGATGCTACTACAGTTTGCGTTGCAAGAACAGCATGCAACTAAGCGAAGACATATAGCTTGGCCTCAGTGACTCAGACATCAACTACCACCTGCAATGCATTTTTGTCTGGATGTTTCTTCGATGGAAAAGATAATTGTACTAGAGGTGATTGCACAACTTATTTTGGAACTTAAGCCTAATGTGGTGCTATTACTACAGCATTAACTGGATTACCATCAGTCGCCTAAACCTGTTGGAAAGTTCTAAACCCAACTGACGCAACAACAGCTTGTGTACCCAAATCATGTGATTAAGCAACTGGAACATCATATTTAACAAATGCTTAATGCAATGCCTTCTTTGCAGGATGCGTTTGGAATGGAAATACTGCAGGAGGATGTGTCGCGCCATCGACTGCTTGCACCTCATATGTAGGAACAGTTCAAACATGTGCTACATTTTCAGAATCAAACAAAATATGCACTAAAACAGCAGGATTTTGTCGAGCAATAGTTTGCACTAATAAAATACCACCAACAACAGCAACAACCGCTGTGCAAAAAGGAACTTATTGTTAAGGATTCACCGATGCCAGTGGTAATACTTGTTAAATGGGTAGTGGAGCAACTTGCGTTACACCTGGCATTACATCATGTGCACTTTTTGTAGCAATAGGAACAGATAATGCAACTAAAGCATATTATTGTTAAAGTTTGGGATTCCCTGGGACTGATGCATGTGGTTATTCCTCAGGTGATAATTGTACTGCAGCTGATTGTACTCAATTTACAGCAATTGGTTCTACCCCAAGTTTAAAAGCCACTTACTGCTAGACTTTAGTAATTAATGGAACAACCACCCTTTGTGGGTTAGCAACTTCTACCTCTACCACTTGTTCAGTCAGATCTTGTAATGACTTTGGAATCGCCGATTGTTTTACTTATTAGATTGGCTGTGTATGGAATTAAAAAGCTAATATTTGTTTAACCATTCAAGCATGTAATGCTTATTTATTACCATCATAATTCACAGCAACTGATATATTAAAAGCAACTTATTGTAGCGGATTGGTTAATACCTCGTATAGTTTCTGTGCATATGTAATTTCTATATCAACTTCTACATGCTCTGATTCTCCAACTGATTGCACCTCTATTGGGGTTCCAACTTCCTTAACATCATTATAGGATAGAGCAACATTTTGTTTAACAAGCAAGAAAACGACTGCTTCATGTGTATTTTCAACTGATGTCCCTAATACCTGCTCAAACCGCTCTATTTGTGAAAACTATATTCCCTATCAAGGTGCTCCAGTTTTAAGTGATCTAAGTCATTAAAACTATTGTTCAACCTTTAGTGACGATAGTGGATATGTTTGTTCATTTACCTCAGGTACAGCTAAATGTGTTAATCCAAAACCAAATTGTGCAGATTATAATGCTTATGGAGATTCCATCAGTGATAACCAAGCTTATTGCTAAAAATTAATTTAAACAACTAGTTCATAGGCTTGTTCGTCTAATTCAGCTGGTGCCTCATAATGTAAGGATCTAACTTGTAGTGAGATTGTATCAGCCTCCCTTTGCAATGCATATCTTTATCGTTGTTTCTTTGATGGATTAAATTGTGTGGCCATTAATGCCTCGTGTGATGTGTATGTTGCTTAATCAACAGGATTGGGATAACAATCTAACTGCTAAGGATTATAACAAACTGATTTCAAGAGATGTGGTTGGGGTAGTGGACCCAATTGTAGCTTAAGGGCTTGTTCATAATTCTAAGGTAACGGGACAAATGCGTTAAATTGCTAAAATTATTTAAATGGTTGTTAATATAATGGAGTCGGTTGTGTTGATAGGGGCGCTTGCTCTTCATACACTCCACAAGGCACAACAGATGCAATCAAGTCATCGATTTGCTATTCCATGAGCAATAGTACAGGAGGAAGATGCACATTTTTAGTTGGGCCTAATTGTATTGATGCATTAGCATCATGTGCTTATACTAAACCTGCCTCATTAACCACAGATGCATTAGCTCAAGCTGCATGTTCAATAGCAAAGGATACGTCAGGAAAACAATGTGGTTATACATCTGGTTAAGCATAATGTTCTCCAAGAACATGCTCATAAGTTTTAACAGCCTCTCTTGATTCTGACTGTAGTTCCTATTAATAAAGTTGTGATTTAGATACTTCAACATAATGCGCATCCACTGACTGCACTAAAGCTCCAACAACTTTAACCACGAATTCTGCTTGTGGATCATTTAGAACTGGATGCATAACTAATGGTGCAGGATGTGTTGAACCAACCGCTGCATGTTCAGAATACAAAGGAACCTAAACTATCTGTAATGCATTCACTGGAAACAGTGTCCCTTGCACAAATGCTTCAACAGCAGCTGCTACTGATGCTTGCATAAATAGAACTTGTGTTTTGAATACAACAGCAAAGAGTGATGCTGAATGCAAGACTTGGTTATCAACTTGCGTTTGGGGGGGAAGCTCAGGTTGTGTTAATCCATAACCTTGTGCATCATTCACAGGAACAGTTGACTCTTGCCCTACATTTACAGCCAACGATGGACCTTGCTATGGAACAGGAACAGTTGCTGCACCAGCTGCTTGTGCTGCCAATAATTCACAATGTACTGGAGCTCCAGCCACTTATAATACTGATGCTTAATGTAAGACTTGGGGATCTGCTTGTATAACAAATGGTTTCGGATGTGTTTTAGGTTCCAGCGCCACTTGCTCCAGCATTCTATCACCACTTGCTTGTCCTCTTTATAAATCAATTACTGGTCTATTCTGTGATTTAGCCAACTAGTGCAAGACAAAGCCATCAACTTGTGGAAGTTTCACCACAGCATCAGAATGCAATAATACTCCATTAGCTGGATCAACAACATTAACTTGTGCATGGAATGCCGCTACAACAACATGCGTTCCATTAACCTGTGCTTTACTACCAGTTACATTAACATCAGATAGTGCCTGCAGTGCAGTAATTTCAACATGCACAACTAATGGGGCAGGATGTGTCACCAAGGCAGGATGTTCAACTTATACCAAATAAGCTTGCGGTCCAGCTGCAACAACTGATACTTAAAAGGTTTGTATTTGGTAAAATTCAGTTTGCAGACCTATATTATGTACTGATAACACCATTGCAACATCAGATGCAGCTTGTAACACATATTTAGCTGGATGTAGAACAACTGGAGCTGGATGTGCCGCCACTTTAACATGCTCAGTATTCACAAATGCAGCTCTATGCTTATTCGACAGCACAAATTCTCCATGTTTGTGGTATAAATCATCAGCCACTGCTTCAGGAACTTGCATAAATTACAGATAATGTACAGATATCATATAATCATCCCATGCTGCGTGTTAAGCTGCCTCGCCACTATGCACAACTAATGGAACAACTTGTATTGCAATAACTGGATGCTCAAGGACAGTCATATAGGCAAGTTGCATTATTGGAACCGATGGAAACTGTGGATGGTTACCAGCCGCTGGAACAACTGCTGCTGCTTGTGCTCTCTACACAAATTGCTCTGCTGCTACAGGAACAACGACAGTTTAATGTTAAGCTTGGGGACCAACTTGCGTATCAAATGGAACAACTTGCATTTCCAAATCAACCTGCTCATCATATACAACTTAAACTGGATGTGGTAATGCTGGTACTGATGGTACATGCTTCTGGGTCGCCCCAACTGGAACATAAACAACAGGAACTTGCAGACTTTAATTATGTTCAGATGCTACTACTAACTTGACCACACACACTGGATGCGTTGCATTTGCAGCCTCAACTGCTTGCACAACCTCAGGAACAGCTTGCATCCCATAGGCCACATGTTCAGCCTACACAGTCTAAGCTGGTTGTGTCTAAGGAACAGATGGAGTTTGCTTCTGGGCAACAACCACAACTGCTGCTACAAATACCACTGCTGCTACAACATCATCAGTTTGCAGATTAAGGCAATGCACAGATTCTTTATTAACATCAAGTGCCTCATGTGCCAATGCCCTAACAGGAGTCAAATGCGTCTCTAATGGAGTAAATTGCATACCTTAATCAACTTGCTCATCATACACCGCAAGAGAAGCTTGCTTAGGAGGAGGTTCTGACGGGGCATGTGCTTTCACACCTGGAACAAACGCAACTACACCAAATATAGGAACTTGTGCCTAATTTTCTTAATGCTCAAATGCTAATTCAGATTAAACAGCCTGTAATTCAAGATCTGATTCCTGCTTCTTCAACTCAACAACCACAAATGGCACAACAACATCATCATGCTCACCACACACTTGCGCAACAAAAGCCTTAGGATCATCATGCTAACCAGTTCCAACTTGGGATCTATCAACATATCAAATTTGCGTCCTAACTGGAACCACATGCGTCTAAGGAAATCCAGCCTCTTTAACAGCAGCAAATTGTTATGCTAACTCGGTTGGAACCTATTCTTGGAATGTCAATACCTCAGCCTGCACTGTTTGTATTTCCACAACAACCAACAATACAAATAACACCGTCAATAATACAAATAACACTAAAGGTTATTTGGTATGCGTGTTATTTTTATTGACCCTATTGATTTGAATGATGATTCATGTATATCTTATCGGAAAAAATTCTAAAAATATAATAATTTTTCATATTATAACCTAATAATCTTTCCCATTCAAGTTCAGCGATTTTAATAAAATCATATTTTTATATATAATAATTTGCTTATATAAACCTATACTTCTAATATGTTTAAGCTCCATAGAATAGCATGAATCCCCTGATGTAACTATAAGTAATCTTATATAGGCTCTGATATTTTAACAAGTTAGATAATCTAAAGAATTGAAAGAATAGATAAGTTAATCAGTATTAGAGAAAAAAAAGGGCACTTAGGTATAAAGAATATTAATACTAGGATTGCATATCGCTAGATCTTTAATAAAAGGGCGAGTTTACTAAATAAGAATTCATCCTTATATTCATGATCATGGAAATGGTAGATAAACAAAAAGATCATTAAATTGTATGCAAATATTAGATGAAGCTTAATGTATCAATATTTATTGTTTAGCTAGACTCATTCAGTTTAGATCATGTACACCAGTATTCTGAAATAAATTTAGAATCCAATATTATTTATAAGAAAAAAGGAATAGCTAATATAAGCTTCTGAGCATATCTAAGCTGCTAAGGTAAAGCTATACTATAACCGTTAGAAGGAATTTCAATACTTGGTCTTAGTAGGATTGGTCCCTTTTATTCTTACCCAAATAGGATTAAAATAGAAAAAATAGAAAATGATAAGGTACGAATCTTATAATTTTAACACAAGTATTAGACTCATCTCTAGAGCACAAGGCTTATTAGAAGATACACAAAAGGCAATGAAAATATATTCATATTTATTTTTGTTTAAATTAAGCCTATCGGATTCGGGAATTTGCAAGATTTGAAGAGCACATAGACAATCAAGCAACATAGGCACTAAAAGTCCTATAATTGTTTAATGAATGAGTGATAAAATGTGTTTAAGTCTTATTGTGTTAATATTCACATATTAAATAATTAAAAATCCAAAAACGTCATCAAAAATAATTATTATTAATGCATTTCCTTTGACTAAAATAAACGATATGGCTTCTTTGAATTACTTATCAAGGCCAATCAGAATGTAATAAGAGCAACTTAAGGAAGAGTGAAAATTATGGATAATGATATTCAGGCGATAATCTATACAAATTTAATTTTGGTGAGTTCGAGTATTTAGAAGGTAAAATATATAGTACAGGAACATGAACATAATTATGTCTAATTTTAAAAGGAATAGGTTTTGACCATAATTTGATTAATGAAAGAAATTTTTATTTTAATTTATGTAGTATATCAGTGATGGAAAAACGTGTGACGTCTAGTTTTATTTGGTTAAAATTCGTGGTATATAAGGAGAATCTTGATCTGCAAATTCTTCATTATTAAATCAGCAATGAAATCGATAGCTATAATAGCCATTCTTTTCATTCTCGCTTATTCTCAAACCACTGTGACTCCTAAGACACAGGCATGCAGCTGCTCTCAACTATTGAGTCAGACTGATTGTAATTCGAAGTCCGGATGCTTGTGGACAGCAGCAACATCCACAAACTCAACAAACGCAACTAACTCCACAACTGGAAGCAATACAAATGGTGGTATATTTCTAACATAATCATTAGGATCATGCAGTAACACAACGATTGTAGTGACAGTAGTGCCCACATATTGCTAAAACACGACCAATAGTACCAATTGTGCCACAACCCTTGGATGTGCATTTGTAAACAGTACATGTACCATCTTCAGTGGATGTTCAGCATATGTCTAAACCACAAATGCTGCGTGCCAGGCCATCTCAAATCAGTGCACAACAGATGGAGTCAGATGTGTTAGCCCATCGATCTGTTCAGCATACACCACCCAAACATTATGTCAAGGTAATTACGTAATCTAACAAAATAGGCAACATCGCAACATCAGGTGCTAAATCGTGTACTTGGGTAGCTACAACAGGAGCAAATGGTACTTGCCAGGACAAATAATGCTCCGATGCTTCAACCTCACTTTCGACTAATGCCTAATGTAATACTTGGATTACAGGATGTCTCACTAATGGAAAGGGGTGCGTCACAACACTAGCCACTTGCAGCACCTACACCCAAGCAGCTGGATGCACTGGAATGATTGGCTCAGATGGTCCATGCACCAGCAACACAACATCGGGATCGACGGTGTGCAGACCCTTAGTTTGCACCGATGCAGCCACAACACTTTCCACAAATCTAGCATGTTCAACCTTCCTAGCAGGTTGTGTGACCACTGGAAAAGGCTGTGTGTCGAGTTTATCCGCCTGCAGCTCGTATAATTAGAATTAAGGATGCACTGGACTCATAGGTTCAGATGGTCCATGTACTGCTAACACGACAGCAGGCTCTACAGCATGCAGAGCATTGGCTTGCACTGATGCTCCAGTCAGTACAAATACAAATTCTGGATGCAATACATTTTTAGCTGGATGTGTGACAACTGGTCAAGGGTGCACAAATACTCTAGGCTCATGCTCATCATACACAGGAACAACCACAACTTGTACCTCATATATTGGAACAGATGGAAACTGCAAAGGAACCTCATAAACATCAGCATCATGTGCTGCAAAACAATGCGTGGATGCTGCATCTACCCTTAATACAGATTCTGCATGCAGTTCATTCTAAATAGGATGCATTACCAATGGAGCTGGTTGTGTTCAATCTCTAGGACCATGTTCATCTTATTAAGGAACAAACACAACTTGCCTACTTTACAAGGGAAGTGATGGTAACTGCACAGCTCCTTCCAGTTAGACTACTGCTGCTGCTTGCGTTGCCAAGGTTTGCTCTGATGCACCAACTACCACGACAACTAATCTTGGATGTTAAGCATTCTCATACAAATGTGTGACTAATGGACAAGGGTGCATCACTCCAACCACATGTGAAGCATCATTGCTAGCCATTTCATGTCAAGGAAATTCTAATTGCTCCTCCAATTAGATTTGTCTCAACAGATCTAGTTGTGTGAATTACACTACATAATCATTATGTTTACAAAATTAACAATAGTACGTTGCAGGAGGAACAACCTACCTTAGAAATTGCTCCTGGGACTCTACAGCAAACACCTGTTCCAATATTCTATGTAGTTCTTTAGCTACTTCTTTGACCACTGATGCTGCATGCAACACTGCCTTAGCTGGGTGCGTGACAAAAGGAAATGGATGTGTGGATATCAATGATCCATGCTCAAGTTACCAGGGAGTAATCTAAACTTGCCAAGGATTCAAAGGAGTGAATGGCACTAAGGTTTGCACACAATTAAATACAGTTACGGATGTCACAACACCATGCTTATCGAGAACCTTTTGTAGAGAAGCTAAGGTTTATAGTTTATCATCAATCACACAAACATCAAATACAACATGCTCTGCATATTTACAAGGATGCATCTTTGATGGTAAAGATAATTGCACAAATGGCGATTGCACAAATTACTATGGAACTTAGGATTAATGTGCTGCTATTAAAACAGCAGTTTCTGGAGGAAATGCTTAAACCTGTTGGAAGACTGCTAATTTGAATGATGCAACAACTACATGCATAGTAAAAACATGTGCTCATGCTGTTCCATCTGCCGCTAACTTATTCAACACCACCACACTTTGTTCGGCCTTCTTATCTACTTGTGTTTGGAACGGTAATCAAGCAGGGGGATGCATAGATTCTTCAAGCGCTTGCACAAGTTTAGTTGGAAGCATACAATCTTGTAATTCATTTTCTTTAGGAGGCAAAGGTTGTACAAAAACAACAGGAGTCTGCAGAGTTATTGATTGTACACAAAAAACCCCACCATTGACTGCAACAACCGCAGCAGATAAAGCAGCTTACTGTTAATCAATTGTAAATACTTCTGGATTGAATTGTAAAATGGGCTCATCAAGTACTTGTGATGTTCCTATAGCAACAGCTGGAGCGGTCTCTGGATGTGTAGGATTTGTAGCTATTGGGGCAGATAACGCAGCTAAAAACACATATTGTTTCTCGTTGAAAATACCTGGAACAGATACCTGCGGATTTACAGCGGGAGATACTAATTGCTCAAGCTCCACTTGTGCAAACTATGCAGCAGTAGGAACAACAGCAGATTAAAAATATTAATTTTGTATCTCAGTTGTAAAAATTAATGGTAAAACCTGTGGATTAGCCTCTGCATCCAGCACCACATGCTCTGATTAAGCATGTTCAGACTATGGAGTTCTACCTCTTAGATGCATGTATTACGTTGACACAGATGTTTGCGCTTACAGCGATGTTTTAGGTATCTGCTATGCAATTCAAACGGATTGCACATTGTATCAAATACCATCAGCTAGCCAAGGAACATAGATATTAAAAGCAAAATACTGTTTAGGATTTTATATCACTGGTACTGTTGCAAACTCCAATAAATGTTCATATACAGGAACTGGAAATACTTGTACTGCTCCTGTGGATGCATGCGCTAACATAGCAATAGATGCCTCCTTAACATCAAATTATGATAAATTAATTTTTTGCTAAAACTCAAGAAACAAAGCTGGTGCTTCCTGCACAGTTACAGCTTCACTAGGAGCAAATTGTGAAACTTTAGCAATGTGCGAAGGTTATGCACCATATTTGGCCTCAGGAGTTGCTGACAATGATGCTAACAAATAGGTAAGTTGTATAAGTTAAGTTGATGCAAATTAAAAACCATGTAATTATGTTAGTGGAGCAGCTGTTTGCGGTAATCCAAGCAATGACTGTACTGTTTATAAAGCGTATGGAGCTGATTAGGCAACAAACCAAGCACTATGCCGTTAATATAAACTTACTTCAGGCACTTGTGCTTATTTCGGAACAGGAACATCATGCAAAGCTCCAGTGTGTAGTGAGGTTCCTAATCCCAGCGCTTAAAATTGCTTACTTTATAATCCAGGTTGTGCTTTTGATGGTTTAGCTTGTGTTCCTTACGGGGGATGCGGTACTTATACTGCACAAACAAATGGTAGTGGCAAAGTAGCGAATTGCTAAGCACTATCGCTTGCTTTGAATAGTCCTACAAAGTGTGGTATCGCTTCACCGACTGCTTCTAACTGCAGTTTTAGATTATGCACTGATATTACATCTGGAGCAGCCCCAGGGTTTTGCAAACAATATTCCGAAATGTGCACTAATTTTGGTGATACCTGTATCATGTAGGCTGACTGTGCCAGTTATACACTTTAGGGCACAACTGACGCAGAAAAGGTGACATTTTGTAGTAAGGTCCAAGGTCCTCCTCCAATTAATGCAAAGTGCACATTCAAATCAGGAGACACCGCATGCTCACAAGCTGGAGACTGTTCCACATACAGTGTTTCAGCTTTCACTGTTCCGGCTAATGAGGGTTGTAATAATCTCATAAATGCGGATGGTTAAACTTGTCGTTACATCACAGGATAAACTACATGCACATCTAATTCATGTAACTTTGCTCCCTTGACTGCTCAAAATGATGCTGCTTGTTCCTCATTTTTAAAAGGATGTGAATTGGATGTTGGGTCCCCTTGCTAGGATAAATTGTGTACATAGGCTGCAACAACTTTGACAACAAATGCTGCATGCATATAATTTAGACTAGGATGTGTTACTAATGGTGCTGGGTGCGTTGAAGCTAGCTCGGCTTGCTCAACTTATAAGGGAAATGCATTAACCTGCTAAGCATTCACTGGAGTTAATGGAACAATACCTTGCAATAACACACCCTCAGCAGGAGCTAATGATGCCTGTATTGTTAGAGATTGTATCTAGAACACAACATCCAAAAGCAACGCTGACTGCACAAAATGGCTTCAAAACTGTGTTTGGAATGGAACATCAGGATGTGCTTCTCCTCAAGCCTGCGCATCATTCTAAGGAACAGTTGAAACTTGTCCTCTGTATACTGCTACAGATGGGCCATGCTAAGGAACAGGATCAACAGTTGCTGCTTGCTATGCTTACGTCTGCACTTAAGCCCCAGCAACATACAATACAGACGCTTAATGCAAAACTTGGGGATCAAATTGCATGACAAATGGATTTGGGTGCATCTCTACAGGAGCTTGCACAAGTATTTTAGCCCCCTTAGCCTGTCCCCTATACAAATCCTCTTTAGGATGTGATTTAACAACATAATGTAAGACTAGACCATCAGCTTGCGCATCATTAACAACAGCATCGGATTGCACTAATACACCATTACTTGGATAAACCACTGCTACATGCGCTTGGAATGCTGGAACATCAACTTGTGGAATATTAACATGTGCTTTATTACCAGTAACTCTAACTACAGATTAAGCTTGCAGTGCCTAAATATCAACTTGCACAACTAATGGAGCCGGATGCGTAACCAAAGGAGCTTGTTCAACCTACCCTAAGTTAGCTTGTGGACCAGCCAGCACAACAGATATCTAAAAGGTCTGCATATGGTCTAATTCAACATGTAGACCCATTTAATGCACTGATAATACAACTGCAACTTCAGATACGGCCTGCAACACATACTTAGCTGGTTGCAGAACAACTGGCGTTGGATGTGCTCAAACTTTCACATGTTCATAAATTACAATAGCATCACTTTGTTTGACAGACACTTCAGGATATCCTTGCTTATGGTACAAACAGACTTCTACCTCAGCGGGATCATGTATAAATTATGCAAAATGTACAGATATATTATCATCATCACATTCTGCTTGCTAAGCTGCAAATCCTTAATGCACGACAAATGGAGTAAATTGCATCGCAATCACGGGATGTGCAAATACGATCGCATAGGCAAGTTGCATTATTGGAACTGATGGAAATTGCGGATGGCTACCAGCTGCTGGGAATACTGCTGCTGCTTGTGCTCTCTATACAAATTGCTCTGCTGCCACAGGAACTACCACTGCATAATGCTAAGCCTGGGGACCTACTTGCGTATCAAACGGTACGGCTTGCATTTCAAAATCAACTTGCTCATCATATTCAACCTAAGTAGCATGTGGAAATGCTGGTACTGACGGTGTATGCTTCTGGGTAGCACCAACTGGAACAACAACAACAGGAACTTGCAGATTATAATTATGTTCAGATGCTACTACTAACATGACAACACATGTAGGGTGTGTTGCATTTTCCGCTTCAACTGCTTGTACAACCTCAGGAACTGCTTGCATAGCTTAATCTACATGCTCACAATACCAAGTCCAAGCTGGTTGTGTTTAAGGAACCGATGGAGTTTGCTTCTGGGCTTCAACAACGACAGCTGCTACAAATACAACCGCTGCTTCCATTCAATCAGTCTGTAGACTCAAATAATGCACTGATTCGCTATTAACATCAAGTGCCTCATGTTCCACCGCAATTCAAGGAGTCAAATGCGTCTCTAATGGAGTTAATTGCATACCTTAATCCACTTGCTCAGCATACACAGCCAGAGAAGCATGCTTAGGTGGTGGTTCAGATGGAGCTTGTGCTTTCACACCAGGAACAAATGCAACAACACCAAACATAGGAACATGCGCCTAATTTTCATAATGCTCAAATGCTAATTCAGATTAAACAGCCTGTAATTCCAGATCTGATGCCTGCTTCTTCAACTCAACAACAACAAATGGTACAACAACATCTTCATGCTCTGCCCACACTTGCGCAACCAAAGCCCTAGGATCATCATGTTAGCCCGTCCCATCTTGGGATTTATCAACCTATTAGATTTGTGTTCTGACTGGTTCAGTCTGTGCTGCAGGAAGTCCATCTTCCTTCACAGCATCGACATGTTATTCAAATACCGTTAACACCTACACATGGAACTAAACTGCATTATCTTGCGGTCCATGCGTAAGTTAACAAACGAATAACATAACCAACAACAACACAAACACCACCAACTCGTTTGGAAACCTTGTCAATCTAATTATAGCTCTAGCTCTAACCTTCTGATTGATGAATTATAAAAATTATCGGGAAAAATATATATTACATAAAAATTTCATATATTTCTTCTTAATTATATATATATTCTGCTTTATTTCTTCTCATTTATGATTATCTCTATTTCTCAGCTTCATATTTTTTTGTTTAATTTTTCTTAGTTTTTATATTATTGAAATGAAAAAATATTTTTTTATTTTAATTTTATATTATGATATTCATATTAAATCCTCAGAATGCTGTGAATGAAAGTTACACAGATCTAAATGTTATTTGATATATATTACTTTCCATTAATTTTAACATCTTATAAATGCCCTATTGCTGTAAGACTTTAAGAGACGTCGGCATACATTACTTTGCATTAATTTTAATTCAAAAATCTACTATTAATTATATTATTACTTCAGGTTCAAAATTGGAATTATGCAATTAAAGTACTAAATCACTTAATCTCTTGTACTTCCATTAATACCATTAACAAATAACGAATTTGATGGCTTCTAATGAAAGTATACTCTATCTTATTGTGGGAGGCAAACTGGTGCAGCATCTTCTGGTGGAAACATCTAGAGTGTTACATTAAGTGGATAACCAAGAAGTAATTTTTAATGTAACAGGTCTCTCATGTAGAGAGCGTCTTCTGGTTATGCTAACTAAACAACTGCACCACTTTAGCTTTACATTAATTATTCAATTTTGACGAATGTACTGAACAAATTATATATAACTCTAAGGTTGGTGTTAGGATGCTTAACAATGACATAGCTCTTGATTGAAGAGGGCATTGGGCTATTGAGGTCCAGGCATGGTGAGTTATAACTCTAGTTACAGAACAAGTCATCATAATTATCATCCGTTTCTTCCTCTATTTATTATTCAACATCCTCATCTCTATCGGAATATTTGAATTCATCATCGCTGCTTGTTTCTTCGTTCTATTCTCTTATTTGCTTCAAAGAGATGGAGTCGATTGTGCTTTGTTAGTATGGAGATGGGCTGGGGGAAGGTTAGTTAGATTTTTCAAGCTGTTATGTTTTTTTACCTTCTCGGTGGAGTACAGAAAGATAATTCCTCAATTACTGTTGGTACAGGACAGTGAGTTGTTGAGCTTGATTTCTGTACTCTTTCACTTAATTTAAAACTTATAGTTAGGTTTGAATATCAGTGGTCTGAGGTTGTATGGACTACATCAGGGAGGTCATACTATTAAGACTCTACTCAAGCTAAGAATTGAACTGGATGCTGTCATCTTTTAAAGATGTAACAAACTATTATTTCGAGGCTAAGGCCGAATAGTCTAATTAATTTTGATATTATATATACCTACACCACAGTTATTGTTGGATTGGAAGGTGAGGGACTCTCTTTGTGAAAGGTGGACTCTCATCTTTAAAGTATTCTCGAAAAGGGTGCCATCTAAGGTTAAGGCTTTTTTGGCAGATTGGGGAGTGTCGTATTCGACAAATACTTTCCAGATGATTTTTCTCTCGAAAATAAGAATCTAATTTTTAAGTTAATTGACTTTCTTTACCTTCTAGATGGCTCCAAATACTGAAAATATCTTAAAGAACTAGCTATGTTCAAGTAGTCGACCTGATTTATTTGTCACGAGCACTAGAATGACGGGTGTTTAGGACATTTTTCAATAAAAAAAGATAATTAATATTATTTAAAGCAGAATTGTGGATCTTCATTAAATACGTGAAATTTCATAACGTAAAATATATTAAGTTGGCAGAAATACTTTGTTGTTTCTTTTCTCCCCATAATTATCATGATTTCTATTAATATGACCATGATAATACGGAGAAATTTGAATATTCATAATGAGAAAATTAAAATTCCTGATTATAAAGATTTTATATCAAAGTAGAACAGAAAAATATTGAGAGACATCATACCATTAAATAGAATGGACGATAGCCCTAAAAAATTTATTTAATTATTTCAGAAATCAAATTCAAACGGACCACTTATTCCTATTACTCCACAAGCTAATCGTGAACCAGCATTGCCAGTTGTTAGACTATCAGGGTGCTCTGTTTTTCCAAGATCGTCTTCTTACCCATGAACAACTACTGATCTTCCAATTACACTGAATTCTCCTGTTAATTTAATTAAATGATCTTCTAATGTAAAATATGCTTCATTTCCTTTTGATTCTACATTCCCTAAATCACCGACATGTCTTGTCTCATCTGAAGGACCTCCATGAACGAGTCCATGAGGGTTATAGTGGGCACCAGCTGTGATACATCCTTTTAATAGATTTCCAAATTCATGTATGTGAAATCCATGTAATCCATCAGACAAACCTGTTATTTTTGCTTTAATTATTGTTTTGTCCCCAACTTATACAAATTTAACTACACCACTCACTCCACTATCATTGTCAGGATGTAAAATAGCTACAGCAAAGTGATGATTATGTTCTTATTAATGGGAATGAGAGTGGTCGTGTTTATGGCAAGTCTCTACAGCAATTGCTGAAATAAGTAATGAAAATAAATAAAGCATTTTTAATAAGAAAATATTGAATTTCACATTTATTTTAGTGATTATTTAACTTTTTCTATTTCCTCTTTTTCTTTATTATCTTATTGCTATCTTATTTTCGAATCCTTGTATCTTTGTCTTAGCTTTGAGTCATTTCTCTAAATGTTTTCTAATAATTCCTTTTGTTCTTAGGCTTTATCAAAATTTTAATTTTTTAGGTTGACATAGTCTCCCCTCAATTAAGCATCAGATCCAAGAGTGGGCTCTTTGATTGTTATTTTGAAGGGATGCTATTTTTGTCATTTATAAATTACATTTTATCTATGATCCCAATACCTAACTCCATCAAATTCAATAAATCCCATATAGGATCCATAAATTTTACATATATCGACTCCATCTTATCTAATAAGCCCAACAAAATAATCAGATGGTTTTCCCTTCACTTCACCAAACTTAATGATTGCCTCTAATCCC
The DNA here is from genome assembly GCA_016759055.1 of Paramecium bursaria. Classification (NCBI taxonomy): domain Eukaryota; phylum Ciliophora; class Oligohymenophorea; order Peniculida; family Parameciidae; genus Paramecium; species Paramecium bursaria. The sequence continues at coordinate 55,334 of VMTU01000327.1, read as the reverse complement.
GAAGATGTCTTATAAACACTTTATCCTAATGTCTATAATTTTAATAAATTTACCTCTACTCTCATTTTTCCAAATATGGTGCCACTATATTGTTCATATGCAAAATTATAATCTATTCGTTGATTGTCTAATTACACAGTTCTCTTACCTCTATTTCGAAGGGTTATTGAGTTTAATCCTGCCGATGCTTCAAACCAATAATTTCTAATAATTTAATTATTCGATACCCGAAGTATTTATAGTTAGGGCCTACACAATAAAACTATGAAATGGGTGGATGGTGAGATATTTATTCGGCATATAATTAAGTGCCATCATTCATGAATCCTTCAACCGTTTCTCCTATAATAGGGTTCAAGGGTTTGTTGAAACTAAGATTTGTATAAAAGCTCGAAATTGTTGCTGTTATTACCAATTTTAATTATTCTAATGGTTGCTACATTTTGGATGCCCTATTGACGTAGAGGGGAAAATTTATTGCAGATAATAAGTTTTTTTCCAGTGCTGATTTTGCTATCATTGCCTTAATAGGGAAGGAAATTCTTGTTAGATTCATATCCCCACATAGTAATTTCTTTCCTATCTATTGGATGACGTATTTTCCAACAGATCTCATGCATTTCAATTGTCTGTCGTCATCGAATATTTTACCCCCATCTTTATTTGCCAAAACGCCTCTTGATTCATCTCTAAGCTCTAGGGGCTACCATTAATTGGCTTTAGCCCATATTTCATTCTCATCATCAGAATTATGGGTATCTTCTTTATAATAAACCTACACTGCGTCCTGCATTTAGAGAAATAAAAAAATAAAGAATTTATAATAAAAATATAACATTGGAGGGGTTCTAATTATGAAGAAGATAAGTCGGTATTTTAGTTCAATAAACTATAGTTCGATGCAAATATTTCAACCCTTTTAGAATCAGGTATTGGGATATAATCTGAAACCTAATCATGGTGTGTCATATTCATTTAGGTATTTTTTTTTACCTAAATGAATTTCTTTACTTTTTTTTCCCTTAATATTAATTTCAAAGAACTAGTAGAGATATTCCTAGATTTAAATAGTTCACTCCTGGGCCAGGGCGTTACCAGATAGAAAGTAGATCTACTACAGGTGTTAAATTCAGTTCATCTAAACGGGATTGGAAGTACATTAAGACGCAACCAACACCAGGGCCAGGTGAGTATGAGATCAGGGAGTTTGCCTAAACTAAAACCATCAAGTGGAATCAATCGCAAAAAAAAACACCAAATACTACAATTTAAAGTTATATTGATAGCTTATAATCTTTTAATTCCGTACAAAAACATGGATCATTATTGCCAAAATTCAGATAAAGTATTCGAAAGTTTGAATTCCTTGATACACTAAATGTACCAACTCCAAAACCGATCGATCGATCACCAGGACCTGGGAAGTATTTAGTTGTATTGAGGAATCCTAAGAAAATAACCTTCACAAAATAACCGAGACCTGAATTGTTTAAAATTCCCAAAACTCCAGGTGTAGGATCATATTCCTAATTGAGATCTTTTGGGAAGGATTATTCAACATATAAGAAAAAGAAAGAACCTAAACAATACAGTATATCTATAATTGAAATTTGAATCCCTTTTTCTGATTTGTTTATTTATTTATATATCAATCATCGATTTCTTCTTCTTATAATCTTGCTTATCTTTCTTCGATTGCTCCTTCGATAACATTCAATATGTCTTGAATATTGCTGCTAAATATCATTGACTTGAAGTTAAGGTACTCTATCATGAGCTAAACATCATTTAATTCATCCTTATAGTGAAATTTCTATTCCAATTAATCATCGATATGTTTGTTGATTGCTACTTTTAAAACATTTTCAAAGCTGTATGCTTTTGTTGTTCTCATCCAAAATATGTAGGCTATTATGAGATCAAATATTCCAATCATGTATGTGATGGGTTCCATAACTCCCCAACCCCACACCCAATATGTACCATATTAAGTAAAAATTATTTAACTTATCAAGTAAAAATAAATTTTTTAAAGTTAAGTTTGATGCTTTTGTTCAAGCTCTTTTTCTGCTTCTCTTTTGAGTGCACTTAATCTTACTTCTTTCTATCTTAAGAAAGATATCTCTTATTCAATAAGGGCTTTTTATGCTTTTGAATTGTTTCCTAGCTTCAAAATTACTTTTTTGACAATCAAGTTTAATATATTCTTGTCATAAGATTATGCTTGATTTTTCTCTATTTCATTAAGCATTTTTTGTATGAAATGTGATAAGACTGTTCTAGTCCTTGAAGTTACTGCAACATCAGCAAAATATTCCTAAATTGGATGTTAGGTAATTGGATATTCTGTTGTTGTATCGATTATGGGAGGCTTATCAACCTCATTTAAGACGACATAGTTTTCGTTTTAGTTAAGCCTTATGACCATGTCTTCTTAGATGACAAGAAATAGGGGAGTTGCAGCAGAGTATTGGAATTGGTGATTACCAACATTGTAATGCAAAGAAACACTTGTAACATCTTGAATTTGTTTTTGTATGTTGTGACACAGCTCTAACACGCTCTGGTTGGATTCAAATTGTATTTTTTGACTTTGGAAATAAAAATAGAAAGCTAAATGATAATATATTGAAAAAACTTTTTTCATCTTGCCCTTCGTAGCCTTCCTCGTTTGGAGTTACCTTTCTCAGTTTGAAGATATCTTGGAAGGGATATGTTGAAAAGTGTCTTACAAGTTTTCTGAACATTATATTAATAAATCATAAACATCACTTATTCAAAATTTACGAACTGTTTCGAGATGATTTAGAAAACATAAGTTCCTTCAATTTCTATTATGTTTGTTTCTTTTGTTCAGCCAAATACGAATTCTCCTTAGCATAGAGTTCCACTTTTTTGTTAGCCATCTCTAATTCACATTTAGTTTCTTCAAGTTCTTTTGATAAGTTCTAATTTTATTTTATTAGATCATATTATTTTTTGAGAAGGTCCTAATATTTATCTCCTTCAATTAAACTAGATATTCTTGTTTGGCTTTGAAGTTCCATAATTAGTTAATCCTTAGAATGCAACTATCTCTTCAAATCATCAATCGTATCAATGTAGCATTTACTTTTAGCAAACGAGACTTCATTTTTTACTGTTTATGGTTCCAGTAGATCAGTTAGAGAGGACTGATGTTTGGGTGTGCTCTAAACATCAAAGATCTTACTGAGATCGTCATAAGTAAGAAATATGGGCTGCATAAATAAAATAGAGATATTTTTTAATGAAATAATCAAAAAGGTCCATATTGTCAGAGCAACAGCCAGACCCGAAAGAATTGCAGAGAAAAAATGAAGAAACCCTCAAACCAGTGCTTCATTTGTTCAAGACTTTCTCAAGAATACCGGAGTCCTCAATTAGGGACATTACCGAATAATTTAGCACTATAGAATTCTTAAAGAAAAGTTGCCCTGAAGGTTAGCCTTTACATGATTACATTCAATACGCATCTCAATTTTTCAAATTTGAATCGTCATCAAAAGGATAAGTTATTTTCAACTTTGGCGATTTTGGAGATAAATTTTATATAATTCTTAGTGGAGAAGTAGCTGTATATGTTCCAAGAAGTCAAGCAGATGTTTAAAAGGATTTAGATGCTCATGCTGCTAAGGAATCAGATATTCATAATATGAGAAAATCAGTCAGATAAAGGGCATCTACTTAATAGGCTTATGAAATTCAATTACTCAACAATCCTAAATATTTTCATGAAGGAATTCCTTTGTATTAAAGAGTATTAACTAATATTATAATAAGGTTTTTCAATTTTTTTCTGGATAGTGTTTTGGTGAAGTTGCACTGAACTCTGATAAACCCAGAACTGCTAGCATCATTACAATCACTGATGAATGCCATATGATATCCATGAGTAGGGCAGACTACAAAATTGTTTGCGAGAAATCAATTTAAGAAACTAATACTAAGATAGATTATTTCATGAAGCTATTTCCAGGAAACAGTAAATCAATAATAACAAGATTCATTCAGTTTCTAAGACCAATTAGTTTTAATCCTAATTCAATTTTGTGGAGAGAGGGTGAAGAACCAAAATTTTATTTTCTCATCATAAAAGGGAGGGTGGAATTATTCAGATATATTTATGAAGATGTTTTGAGAGGCAAAACCTAACCTAATGATGAATAATTTCAGACTCATCATAAAAAGAAAAAAATAATTGTAAATTTCACACATTATGTAGCTTAGTTAATTATCTGATAACAATTTTGTAGGATAGGAGGAAATACTTGATGGACTTAATTAACGCTAACATTGTTGCATGGTATCAGATATTACCACCGCATTGTATATGGAGGCTGACGTATTCAATAACATTAAAAAATCTTTCCCTGATATTGTTAGGTAGTTAAAAGAAAAATGCTTAATAATTCATAATTATATTGAATAGAGATAATAGTCCATAATTGATAATTTAGTTACTTATGAATAGAATCTTTAGCATAAACCATAAACTTTCAGTTTTTGCGAAAGAAGAACAATAAAGGAAATTTTCAAGGAGGAGGAAACAAGACCTGACATTAATCATGTTAGGTCATATAAACCTAAAAATTTAAGTTAAACTGAAATAACGAATCAAAATTAGATCATCAATGAAAAGAAATAACAATTAGATCCTTCTAATGATTTTATGTTGATGGATGAAACTCAATTAGAGAAAATTAGGGAGAGGGAATCGAGGCGACTGCAACCATTTTTGTGGATGAATTAAGGATTGAGGCAAAGATCAATCCCTTTAAAAGAGAGCAAAATCTTGGTATCTAGAATCTAATCTGGTCTAGTAAAATCTTCTAAACGATTATAAAGGCATCTTACTGATCGCAGTATTATTTTGACGAGAATGAACACAGAATCTATTTAATAGGCGGCACCTTAATAAATATTTCCTAATTCTATTGGCTAGTAGCGATTACTGTTAAGATAAAGGTCCAATAAGCTGTCAGTGGGAAATAAAATGGAAGTTCCTGATTTGGAATTGTTTACTGAACAGAAGCGCATCCATACAGCTGGATCATAAGTGTAGAGATCAAAGATGTAAATAAATTTAACAATTATAGATATACTTCCAGATCTAAAACTAAATTTATATTCTGATGATTAAAAATATATTTAATTAAAAAATATTTTTAGAAGACATGATGACCCATTATGATGCTAACAGGCGAACAAAAACGAATCCTATAGACCTGTCTTATATTAGCAATCAATCTACTTCCAATTAATCCTCATTTAAGTCTGTAATAAATCCTGCTCCATCAGAAAGAAGGGCATCCATAAAACTAGCTTTCAAAGTTTTCAAGGAAATGCGATCAGATGAAAATAATAGGTTACAAATAAAATACTAATAACTAAACATCATTTTAAAAACACAAGCTATGTTCGAGATTCTCAAAAAATTTCGACAATAAAAATTATTAACTTATCTTAATGTGTTGAGATAACCTAAAAAAGGGAAATCCCCATAAAGGCAGGTGAAATTCTAAGACCATTAAAATATAAAACATATTACAAATTAGCTGAAATTGCTGGTATTTAAATAATTACATCATTCGCTTAATAAAATATCTAGGGCGAGAACTAATTAAAATAAAGATAAGCTTATTTAATCACTGCATAAAATTTATTTAAAAAACGCTAGATTCCTCTTCACAAAATTAAAGCAGTAAAAAAGATATAGATTAGGTGCAATTTTCCTTAAATCAATATTTGAAAAAAAAGTGCAATCAACTATTATGAATGGTTATTTCAAGATAATTCATGCATACTAAATTCATCAAATTGAACACAATTTTTAATCCCAAATCGAAATATAATAATGTTTGAGAAATCTAGAATCAGAAAAATAGAACATTCCATCTAACTATTAATCTAATAGGAGAGGTTCTGATTAATAAAGATCACTAGATTATAGTCTTAAGGGATATGATTCCAAATCATATAAGAACAGTATTTAAATGGATAATTATGATCCACCCAGTGTTGAAAATATCGAGTATTAATAGCAGGAATTAGAGGGATAATAATAGAGCAACTAATCAATATAAACTGAAAGAATCACTCTCAAAGAAGCCCTTGCGATCAAATTTGCAAGTATATAATAAATATATATAAAGGCAGTTCAATATTGACAAATCTCATAACTTAAAAAGTCCTAAAACTACAATTTTCATTTATGTTGAATCTGAAATCGATTCAATATTAAAATTCTGCTCCAGTTGAAAAGGTCCCTCCAAAGAAAAAAATATAAACAATTGAATAAATTTCTTAATAAGACTTGTAATCATTAAGTAGGATATCAGAAATAGAAATTAGTTCTAAAAGAAGGCACCATAACAGGTTGATGTCGTCAGAATCAGAGGATTTTGAAAGCATTATGGAAAAACGATAAATGGCTATCAACATTTTAGTTAGAGTATTGAGTAGAAAGGTTAATTCATTTATGCAAACTATTGTTTTATATGGTACATAAAAATCATTCACTTTAAACTTTCAGTAATTGCAGGCAGAATCAATCAAGAACAGTATAGTGGTTTAGACTTAAAAGAAAAATAAATCTAGATCTAATAGTTCCAAGAAGTTATAAAATGTGGTTTAGAAAATATTTAAAGAAGATGATAAAATTGAGGAATCTATTATACCAGTATCCATGATGAAATCAACTGATGTTACTAATGCGGAATCAAAACCGAAAGTTCCTGAAATCAATATGAAATTTGTCAACTCAGAAACAAGAACTCGTCATAGGCCAAGCATTTAGCAAATATCTGACTCTGGATCTGATAGAGTATGATTTATTTATATATCAATAGCGTCGTCTAAGTCATCATAGTCAATAATCATCAATGAAGAGTTCTGCACATGGTAATCAGGGACTCTAGACAAGATATTTTAAATAGTAGAAGCATGTGAATATATCATAGGCAGTAAAAGACTATTGTATGGTGTAAGAATATTAAATTATATAAATTAGATAAAAGCCAGTGTAATAGTAGCAAGCCAAAATAATACCAGTCCAAAAACATAAATAATCGTATCCCGCGTATATTGTTGGAATTGCAGCAATTTTATTTATTATATATTTTATTATTTGATGTCAGGTATATAATTCATTTTTCCATCATAGACTAGTCCTATTCTGAGGAGGGAGGCTTTATTTCTTGGTTCTGTGCTATGGAGGATCACTAATTTTTATGCGAAGTAGATGATGATTTCATTAGGGATAATTTCAATCTTTATGGACTTAAAACAAAGTTCAATTTTTACACGTAAGATATAGAATTATCATAGTGAGGCTCTTGATTTGATATTGAGTTCAGAAACGCCGGATGATGAGGATTTGGAGGATGAGAGATTTCTTGAAGTTTATTAAGAGGCCACAGATTTATATGGATTAATTCATGCTAGATTTATTATTACTGCTAAAGGTTTGACTATGATGAGAGAGAAATTTGTGGCAGGAAAATTCGGTGCTTGTCCCAGAGTATTATGTGAGAGATAGAATGTATTACCTGTAGGAATGAGTGAAGAACTTAGGACTTCAAGAGTTAAAGTCTACTGCCCAAGATGTGAAGAAGTTTACATCCCTAAAAAGAAATGTCCAGATGTAGATGGTGCTTATTTTGGATGTTCATTCCCAAGCTTGTTTTTGATGGTATAACAATATTCCACATTAGAATTTTCCTGATATTATTGTACATCCTAATAATCAAACATATATCCCACGAATATTTGGATTCAGAATTTTCAAGAAGAAAGGATCCAGATTCCAAGATCAATAGAAATAATCCAATGAAATAACACATTATTCGGAGGAATAATTGAAAAAGCTGAGAGGAAAGGGTGAATAGAAGGTATTTAATATAAACATAAATAAGAAGAACGATTAAGGTGAAGACTGGGTTGTGTCTCAAAATCCATAGCCAAAAAAATAATAGTGAAATAATATATTTATTTAAAGAAAATATATTAGAATTTATATTAAAAAAAAATGGACAATAATAAAGTGTTTGAGAAAATCCCTCTAATATCTACACAAGCAGGACCTAGGTATTAAATAAATTAGACTAAGGGGATGGTGCCAAATGGGTTGATCGACTTAAGGAGGAATATATGGCATTGATTAAATTTATTGAATACAATAAGAATGAAGATAATGATTGGGTGAAAGTTGAAGCAACCAATAAGGAATAAACTAAATGGAAAGGTAAATGTTGGTACATCCATAATTTTGTTAAATATGATTTCGATCTGTAATTTGAGGTAATATAATTAGATATAATATAGATTCCTGCTACATATCCACTTACACCAATAGAAATTGAACTACCTTAATTAGATGGAATGACATAGAAAATGTATAGAGGAGGTAAAATTTGCATCGATATTCACTTTGCACCATTGTGGTAAAAAAACGCACCTAAATTTGGAATTGTTCATGCATTGGCACTAGCTGTAATATATTCATTCTATCAAATCAGTTAGGACCATGGTTGGCTGCTGAGATTCCAATCCTTATTGAAGAGGGCAAGATAAAGAAGGAATGAAAAAAAAACACAAACAAAAAATAATTTTTTTTTATGAAGAAAATTAAATTAAATATCTTTATTTTTAATATTTAAATAAGATGCCTAGAGAAATACATGATGTGAAGTCCTTCTTGAATTTGATCAAGGGACCAGAGGTAAAAGACTAGGATGCTTCAAAAGAACAAAAGAGAAGTATTAATTTTAAACAAACAAAAGATGTTTATATCAAAGAAACAAAGAAGATTACCAAATTTAAGTTTAGAGGTCCCAGATTCCTTTATACATTTAAGACCAATGATAAAAATAAGGCAGCCAAGATTTAATAAACATTCCCAAGCAGTATACAATAAAATTAACATAAGATGTCACCAAAATTCAATTAGGAAAGAAGAAATTATAAAACAAAAAGAAGCCCAAGAAGTGATCGTACATTAATTTTTTACAAATATACAAAAATAATAAAAATAATAAAAATATATTAAAATGTCTTCACGCTCAGTTAATACAGGAGCAGTCAAAATGACTGAGCAATAAAGGATAGATTTAATTAATGAATTCTTTGAGTATAGAGATACGAAAGTTAAATTCCCCATACTTAAATAAAGTTTATTGGATGAAGCAATTAGCTAAGATTTTTTACCTTATGAAGAAAGAGATAAAATATTAAGAGATCCTAATAAGTTATCAATATTCTTCGTTAATATGAATCCAGATAGTCCGAGAACTAAAGAGGCTTTATTCCAACTCAACCTAAATCAAGATGCTTGCTAAATTATGAGTTTTATGCAATTCTAAAACGCTTAATTGCATCCTATCTAAAATCTTATCAGTTATATGGAATATCTATAAGATAAGTATAAAGAGTTACTAAAAATACTTCATACTAGAAATAAATTGAAAAAAATGGCTACTACAAAAAATAAAACTTCCATGCCTACTGTCAACTCAACCTAATGTATTAATAATTATTAAAATGTAGTGTTCATTACTGATGTACACAAATCAGGTGCTTTGAGTAAATCCATCAATACCAGAAGCATTGACTTTTTATAAACATCTTTTGATGAGAAATTGGAAATATAGAAAAAGAAATAGGAAGAATATTTGAAAATAATCAATAGGCATAAGAAGTTAGAAGATGAATAATTGAAAACTCTTTAAGATTACTATTAGGCTAAAGTACCAATCAGAGAATCGAGAGTTAAGAAGGTTCAATAAGAGAATACGATGTAAGAATTGTATTTTTTATTTAGTAAGATTCAGGAACATAAGAAAAAAATACATGAGAGAAGTGCTAAAACTCTGTCTAAGATAAAGATACTGGAATAAGAAGATGTTGAGCATAGGAAAAGGGTTAAGGATGAAATTATTAGGAGATAATAACAAATAGATCTGAATAAAAGCTAAATTACTGGCTAGTATCAATAAGAACTATAAAAGTAATTGGAAGAATATCAGAAAAAGGAAGAACGACGCAGAGAGATTAAGTTGAAGGCTATTTAATAAGAATTAGAAACTATGGAAGCAATTATGGAAAAAAATTATGAAAGAGAATATATTGCTGAAGAAATTATATAAAAAATGAAGGAGGAATAGGAGAAAAAGAAATAACTTCATAAAGAATAATTACTAAAGGCTCAAAAAAGAGTTTAGGAAAAATAGGAAGAATACTAAAATCAACTACTACAGGCGTTTGCTAAGAACTCTGATAATAATCTTAAAATGGTTTAAGAAGTTTCAAAAGTCAAGATAAAGCATTTTGAGGAATTGAAAAATAAATCTCAAGTTTAATGGTAGAGGGTTATTAAGAATAAGGAGAAATTAGGAGAGGAGATTAATTAGAAAATTCAATCACTTCGAGATAAGGATGATGGAGAAATATAAAATAGGCTGGAAGCAATCAAATCGAGTATTGAATTAAGATCCTAGGAATAGGCTCAAAAGAATCGATTTAGATTGTAGCGAGCTTAAAACAACACATAAAATTTTAGTACTTAATATAGAGTAATTTTACAATTGTATTTAGATGTAACAATTGCAATTAATTGATAAATTGGCTGAGGAAAATCGAAAAACAAAATAAATGAAATGGGAGTAGGAGAAATTGAAGGAGGCAACGTTAAAATAGCATCTTGAATTAAGATAATAGGTAGACAAGCTTATATGAAATGCTTATTTTTTTATTTTTTTTTAAATAAGATAAAATAAATAATTTTCAATCATTTTATTCCTTTGCTAAAATGACTCGTTTTTATAATTCCTATTGGATTTGCTCATCTGTCGCTGATAAGTCTTTTAAATAAAATGCAATCTCATCTAATGTTATTCGAGCATTAGGATTTGCACATAGGAATTTTTAAATGCATATTTTCATTTCTTATGGTAAATTCAAATTGAGTTCTTTCCAGAAGACATCCCAATTGTCATTGGCAATTAGGTTCCACCATTCGTCGTAATCTTCTAATGGATCGTTGGATATGAAGGGGGGGTGTCCAGTTACTAAAATAAAATATACAACTCCTAATGAGAATATATCACATTTCCCATAATCTTATGGAATACCATATATTTCTGGTGCTGTATATCCTCTGCTGCCGCTAATTGTGTTTTTTTCGATTGGTCGTTTGCCATTCTTTCTTCCGAACCCGAAATCGCATAGTTTGACTTGATAGGTGTCAGATACGAGGAGGTTGTCCAATTTGATATCACCATGCGTAATATTATTTTGGTGTAGATAACGTAATGCTTCAGCCATTTGCAATATCAATCCATTTGCGATTGCTTTGGGAAATGGCCCTAATTCAGCGAGTTTGAAGAGAGATCCATTAGCGAGGTACTCCAATAGAATACATGATCCATCGTCACAATAACCATACAAATGGATTATGGAAGGGTGATCAATATGGACGAGAATGTTAATCTCATTCTTGAAGGCTATAATCTTATTGCATGTAGTACGAAGAAATTTATTGCATTAGTCTCAGATGTATATTTTAACACTTTCAGAGCATAAGTTTTCATGTTCATATCTCGAACCTAATACACCTAAGCATCCAATCCGGATCCAATCGGAGTATTAAACATGATTTTGTAATTCTATTCAAATTGTTATTAAGTAAAAGCCTTATTCGCTAACATAAATAATATATTAATTAAAAAAAAGAGAAAAATTGTCAATGAATCCACTAGATTTATATGTCATTATAGACATAAATCATAGATTTCTGCTAGCTATTGAAAAGCAACTACCTGATATACTACAATAAATAAAATAAGCTGTTGGTCTCAGTTGCACTCTAAATTTCTCAAATCATTTAAGAATATATGTGGCAGACAATTATGATTGGTAGTAAATATTTATAGAATAGTTATGAATTATTAAATACATCAGGGGAAGATCTAACCTTTAAATAATCATTCTAAAAATTTATAGAATCCCTAAATTAGTTAGTAGTATAAAAAGGAGCGGATGATACATGGGAACCAAAGTTCATCAAGGCAATTTCGTTGAGTATTTGCAGTAACACATAATTTCTATCTAGCAAGCAATAAAAGAAAACTTACTTTGAACAAAAATCTAGAAACAAGAATACTACTTTTTACTTCAGATTATTTGCAATTATCCAAAAAATCATATTCTAACTTTCTATCCTTGTGTGCATTCAGTGAGAAATAGCATATTCGCATTGATTTGATTTACCTTCGTTTAAACTAGTAATTAGTGAATGAGACAAAATCTGATTGGATTGGAATTGAAGGATTAAAATAAGGAATAACTTTGTCATAAGGAATTGTTCATGCTATCACTTTAGAGTAAATATAAAACTATTTTATGGCATAAATATTAGTAATTGATATTGTAAATTGTAGCTTTCAGCATTTAATCCTGGAGAGATAGCTGATTATTATCAACCTAAAATAGTTAATTAAATCAAAGTTAGTAGACAGGAGGCAGCTAGACAATAAGATTTGAATCAAATATTTGCATTTTGTGATTGTTGTAATAAAACTACAAAAAATTTGGCATTTTGTTGTTCACGATGCTTAGGAAGTAATAATATATATCATCTTATAGTTCATTGTGATAATACACGGAAATAATGTTAGAAATGCGGTGTTATATTTAATAAAACTATAGAGTGATTAATATAATTTGATATATATTTTATCAAAATGTTTTTGTTGCAATCATTCTCGAAAGGATAGACCCAATATTGTTGTGCATCAAATCGTCTACCTTCATACCCAAATGTCGTTTGGGATCCTTTTTACCTGTATTCTTGATTTTGACCTCTGCTTCTCCTTTCTTAGCTTCCTCATCTAAAATAAAAGTGTAAAATAATAAAAAACCTAATAATTTTTGATAATCTATTGCTAGTTTAGCTATGCTATCCATGGTTTCCTCATTAATTTGACTGTTTATATGAGGGGATTTTAATTTCAACCCATTAGTCCAACTATTTTTATAGAGATTCTAGAGCATCTTCTATTCCAATTCATTGCATTTAAATTTGATGTTGATGGAATAGTAATATCTATTCAACCCTCTCAACAAAGCTTCCAAACCTGGTTTCTAAAGATGACCAGTGTTTGATGTAGTCTATCTGGGCTCTTATGATAAAATCATTTATTATTATGGAATTAATCTGAATGCATCAATCACAACCTTACCCTTGACAGATTGTATTGGATCGATAACTACTGCTACAGCCTTCTTGTTTAATTGTTCATATGATTGTTGCGTGTTAATATCGACTATACTTGATCAAAATTGAATATATTACCACTAGATAGCCAACATCCATATGATGGATGTGAATGATACCATCCTATGCAATTTTCCATTCTACCAGTCACTTTTAATAATTCAACCATCTGTTATTGATAGACAGGATCAATCGATTCTACGGATACACTACTTGCAGTTTAGGGCATGGAGAAAACATCAACAACTTTGATTGTATAATCATCAATTATTTCTCCAATTAACAATCCCATGACTTCGAAGGGAATTCCTGCTCTTGCATGCTTTTATTATACTATTAATAATACCTTGAGCATTTTTATTAATGCTAATGAGCTTACTTATACTTATTCTGCTGTGTCTGGGATGTTGGCTTCTGGTTGCTAGCCTAATCCTTAACCTAATCCTTATCCAAGAAGAGCGTTGAAGTCCATTTCCTCTTTATTTGATTTATTTTAAATATTAAAAATTATCCTAATGTGATTGGATGAAGTTTAAAATTTTAAATTAACAGGTACCTAGGGGGTATAAATCTGATTGGATTATTTTTGAAATAATTTAAATAAGCGCATAATATTAAATGGCATAATTCCAATAATAATAAGTGGCAATCGCTGCCGAGTTCAAGTTAGTCATCGTAGGAGACGGTGCTGTTGGTAAAACAACCTTCGTCAAAAGACATCTCACAGGAGAATTTGAGAAGAAGTACATAGGTAACTTTTTAAAAAGCATTTTTTAGCCACACAAGGAGTCGAGGTTAGTTAAGTTATCTTCTACACAACCCATGGAGCCATTAGACTTGTCATTTGGGACACTGCAGGTTAGGAAAAGTTAGGAGGACTCAGAGAGGGTTACTACATAGGTGCCAATTGTGCCATCATCATGTTCGATGTCACTTCCAGAATTTCATACAAAAATGTTCCAAAGTGGTACAAGGACCTCACAAGAATCTGTGAAAACATCCCAATCGTGTTAGTTGGTAACAAGGTAAATCATAATATTAAATTATTTTAAGGTCGACTCTAAAGACAGAAAGGTGAAAGCTAGACAAATCACATTCCACAGAAAGACCAACCTCCAATACTATGATGTGTCTGCTAAATCAAACTATCAATATGAGAAGCCCTTCTTATGGCTATTGAGAAGACTTGCAAAGTAAACACAAATAAATATAATAGTGACCAAAATCTTTAATTCACTCAAGCTCTAGTTCTACTCCCACCTGAGATCCACATGGATTAATAACACATTGAGCAACTCTAGAAGGAAGCAGACCTTGCAGCTCAACAAGCCCTCCCAGAAGATGAAGATGATGAGTTCAATAAATGATATTACATAAAAATTATTCAATATATATTCTATTTTTTATCTTGTTTTTGTTATAGATAGCGTTAGTGGAAGGTGAAATAAATCCTAACAATATTTTAATATCCTTATCAACCTCCTTTAACAGAGGAACAAATAGTTAATAATTTATAGATTTACATTTTTCAGAGTAAAATGAAATATAAATATTTATTCTAAAACATAATAAAAAATGTGAAAACTATCATAAATATAATAATAATTGAATCATACATTTATGATTATAAGGAGAGACATTTTATTTAAACTTTTATACATCATTTCTTAATATATATTGTAATTTATAGTTCATATTTCCCTCTAAATTCTTTATATAATATTTTTATGAACAAAGATGGTAACCTAAAGTTGATCTATGCTCAACTAATTGACTTGCAGATAAAGAATATAAAAATTGATAAATTGGATTTCAACTATATCCTGTAAATCTATAAATTATATTAGATCTAATTACACTAAATTAGTGGATTAGAAATTTAGCCAACAAACACTAAGGAGAAATGGGGCATTTTTGACATCTATGAGTATAATTCTCCTTAAGATGATGCAGAAGCTGATGAATGATCTCAGTGTATTTCATAAAACTAAGTTCCTTCAAATAAACTTTGATGCCTTATCTACGAAGGATAAGCCAGTGAGAAAGAGAAGAACATTCAAGAAGAAGGAGAAGATTGTCGAGGTAGATCCAGAGGAACTGAGCAGATAAAAAGGTTTAAAAATTTCACTAAATTATTAGCTAATTAACATTTTATAAAATATCACTTATCACAGCCATACCAGATTCCATCTATATAATACATAGCTCCGAACTAAAAAGACATGAAGAAAATACCATAGAAGCTAGCATTGGATGAGATGATATTTACTGAGCATGAATAACCTGTCCTGAATCTAATTGAACAATCATAATAGATGCAATAATAGTCTAAGATAGAGAAATAGGATTCCATGGAGGTTGAGGAATAACCTAATAATGATGTTATGTTGGAAATAGACAATTACAAAAAGGTTAATGGAGAAAAGAAGAAGAAAAAAAAACATGATTACATTCTTGATAAAATCAGTACTAAAGTGGTCAATAAGTTCATTGAGGATGAATAAGAGAATGATAGAATGATCCAAAATCAAATAAAGTTGGGAGTGATGAGGCTATAATAATAAGAAATGATATCAGTTTTATTGAATATGCAGCCAAAAACGAGGATGTACACTCACCTTTATTGCCTTCAAAGATGGAATTGAAATAATATGAATAAGGCAATAGACCAATATAGGAGCTAAGAGCATAGAATTCGATTGCAAGTTAAGAACAATAATAAGAAATTGGTTTCTTGGATGATAAACCTCCTAGCAAATAAGAGATATCACAACATATTCAATAGATACCCCCATAAGTGTATTCCCAATAGTTGGAAATCGAACTCTCTAAGAATTTCACATATTCATTTGAGCATTCAGGATTATTATTCAACTCATTTGCTGATAGGTAAGATAAATCATTGAAGTTCTACTTGTTGATGTGTCAGTGTTAGAAATCAAAGAACTTCAGGATAGAATAGTCTAATGTTTTGTAGTTTGGGCCAATACAATTGATTAAAAAATATTGACATCAGAATTATATCAATGAATTAAGTATCATTATAAAAATTAGTGTGCTAACCATAAATAGTAACGATTCTTTCTAACCATTATAAATTTATTGGCTTTCTTCAGTTTGATCATCATATGCTTGATAAATATCCTGCAAGGCTTTATCTAACTAAAATCTATTATCGTTTATCATATCTTGCATTTTTTTATCATTCTTCTTTTTGTTAAGCTTTTCAAGTTGATTTAACTTTGGTAGAATATCAAAATATATGATTTACATAATTTTTGGCTTCCTTTGATGCTAATTTCAATTTTGCCAAAACTTCAACCCTACAATATGATTCGTCGGCTAAATCTATAATTAGTTCTGCAATGATTTAGAATTGCTTCTGGAACTAATCATAGACTTTGATCATAGTAATTTTATAATTTATATTTTTATAATATCAAAACTCTTAATTATAGCATTTTTCAAGATAAGAACCTATAATAGGTGCCTCATACTATCTTCTTGAAGTTGTAGGGTGTATGCTTTTTATCTATTCAAACATAATATCATATTGGACATGACTCATATAATAAAATGAATCAATATTTCGTATTATCCTTCTAATACAGGGTTCTATGTTCTAACTCACAAACTCATTATCTGTTATTTCAAATTCAATTTCATGTTTTCTACTTTGCTACTATCCAAATTGGTTGACAAATAACTCTTCAACACAATTTTTATCATCAGAAGGATCAACATTATAAAGTTAGAATAAGTATTCCTTCATTAGTTCTTAATATGATTGATGTTTAATTTGATTCTTCACACTATTTACATCATCTACATTTAATACTCTGCTTATATCTATCCTCAAAAATTGGTATTATATTGCAGTATATTATTTGAATCGAACAGACTTTATTGGTTCTGTTAGTATCTTTTAATCGATCAAGTTATGATTATGAACTCTTTCTCTTTGGGTTGTTATTCTAAATCCGATGAAATCTTTTACCACATCCAAACTTTCCCCTCTTTCTTTTTTAATTAGTTATTTTTCTCCATTATAATAAATAGATGCTCTCTCTCCAGATTGGAATAATATATCTAAACGCATTCCCTCTTCATATGAGTGTAATAGATTATCGTTCATAGGATCTATATAGTTAGACTTTATGAACTAAATTGCCCTCTTTTCCTTTTTGTACTATTTATTGACTTATCTAAAGTAATTTTTCAGTATTATTAGACTTTGAGGGTTTTATAGTAAGTCCCACTCACAATAAATTAATTAAAAGCAAGGGTTGAATGTGTATAATTGAGCATGATCTGTAATAAAAATATGTCTATGTCTTGAAAGGTTTCTTTTTAATTAAAAAAAATAACTTATGATTACCTGAACATGTCTAATAGCCATTTATTCTTTGGATCCTTCGCAATGAACATTCCTAATTTGAATTCTATCTCCAAATCTTAAAACCCATTTTAGTATTAACGTTTGAAATAGTTTATCAATTCTAGATAGAATTCGTCATAATCTACATTAAATGGAACGAGTTGGGACCTTATGGAGGGATTTCTCTCTATTAAATAGGATTATTGCATAAATTTCTGTAATAAATTAACTATTTTCAGAATAAAATTTTTTTGATCAAGAATAAAATAATTTATATCAAATACTCATAATTAACAATTATATATGTAAATGAAATGAAAGAAATATATTAATAAAGTATGTATATAAACATTGAAAATAGGGTATCAAATTAAATTTCATATGGATTTCGATCTAGTGATAAGTTTGTTATAGGCCTCTAGATACTTTTTAACGTGTGGTAGTGAGTTATTACATATATAAATTTTCTATAATATTAATTTTTTATTACCTCATATTTTATTATTAACAATTATACGAAACAAAATAACCTCTAGACTGTGTTCTCCTTGAAATCTAAGAGGTTTATTGTTATATAAGTTAATCCATCTTTAATTTCATGTTTTGTTGAGCTGCCTTCGTCATTACAAAACTCTACAATGGCACCAAAGCCAACTTTTTTCACTTTTTTAAAAAATAATTTTTCCACGGGCACCAGTCCATAGTATATGTTAGTGTTATGTTTGTGTATAGTATGAGATGACTATCTCGTATTTGCGAAGTAAATTTGTATGGTGCTCTTTTAAAATGTTTCTATTGTTTTAGTGTTATTTTAATACTTGATTAAGATACTTTTAGCTCCTATATCTGGGATAGCTATTCCTGCTGGATATACTAATAGAAAATCATCTAATCTTGAGTTATATCTAAAATTATTTTGCATATTGCCCATTCTTTTTTTTGAGTCATTTTGATTTATTGCTAAAATGATCCTAGCTGTTAACATGATCCCCAAATGGACATTTTGTTTTATTGAGGGTTGTAGTATTAAAATTTTATCTTCCTATGGTTCCAGATGTCAATGACTTTCGTTTTATTTGCCCCAATCGGCATAAAATGTCTATTAGGTCCATTTTCCCAAAAAAAAAGTTCCTTAGTCTGGTAGTCAGCAACGAAATATTTGTACTCGAATGCGTGTACTGGAATTTTAATGGTCCAAATGTCTCCCTAAAAAGGCTAAAATTAAAAGTTATACTGTGTTCCAGACCAATCTCTTCGAGTTTTGTAAATTCCAAAACCCAAAAATTTCAGTGTCGCCTGTTATGAATAAGGCCTTGCCGTAATCAACTTAAAGATGTATAGATAGTTCACATACTGTTGTTTCAAGAATGTGTGACATAAAATTATTTTATTATTGAAATCTAAAGATTTTGAGATTCTAACATTTATAGAGTTGAAAATGATAATTAATTCATAAATTCAAAAATTTATAGAGAGTAAGAATTATGTTCTTGATAATAATATAATTTATTAATTATTGCAATTCAGTATGTGTCCATATCGATGAAGTAAGTCTCCTAATACGGATTTTCATCATTAAACCCCTCATCAATACCTCTGTTAATAATTTTAAAAGAATTTCACGGATAAAACATTTGTTCTCAGGGCTAACAATTACATTATACACAATACTCCTCTATAATGGTTTCGAACTTATGTTTATTTCTATCAGCCATATTTCCCTTGTTTGATAAACCAAATCTAGTTTTATCAAATTCCATTAACAATTTTCGAAGCATAAGGAAATGAATTTATATAAAAATGCTTAATAGTGATATAATTTTTCTAAAATAAGAATTTTTTTTAATATTGGTTTTTCTTTCTGATATTTTGAATGAAAACAATCTGAATTTACAATTTTCAGTTTTTAT
Source organism: Paramecium bursaria (assembly GCA_016759055.1). Taxonomy (NCBI): domain Eukaryota; phylum Ciliophora; class Oligohymenophorea; order Peniculida; family Parameciidae; genus Paramecium; species Paramecium bursaria. The sequence continues at coordinate 35,755 of VMTU01000327.1, read as the reverse complement.
TAAATTTACCTTTTAAGATAATTTTTATATTATAAATCTATATTTAAAAGAACATTTATTTAATATATTCATTATTCATGATGATTCATTAGCATACAGTGTCAAAATTTTTATGAGGGTTAAAAAAGAATTTTTAAAGACTTTTGTCATCAGTTATCTGATGTAAAAGAGTTTTATAGATTTTCAAGTAGTGCTTTAAGTGTCTCATTGAATTATTACATATGTAGATTTTCTGGTTTAATATTATAAATAATACCTTAAATTTTACTATAAACAATTGAACTGTAATAAATAATAGGTCAGTAATCTACTTATCTCGTTCGTTAATATGAAAGATATAGTAGTTAAGGCTGCCAGTTATCTCTTAGTGCAATATGTTCTAGTTATGACTTCTGAATTCTACTACAGTGTTGATTCCCTCAATCTGTAATTTTGTAAATTCTTCGAATGTATTAGGAACATAGCCAAAATATATTTGATTATCAAGCTATCTAATGAATCTTCTGTCCTAGATAAAATCTGTAACATTATAAATCAAAGTACCTACGATGAATAAAAAATTAAATATTACTTTGATTTTTTAGATTAACAGTGTATAAATCACTTGGTATTTTCTGAGATTTTTTAAAGTAAAATAAACAAAAATAGACCTCTGGATCTTCCAATATATTAATCATTAGCTTAATGAAGGATCTCTGTTATTTGTTCTTCATCAAAATTTCACTTTGAAAATCACCTAATTCAGGACAAGATCCTGAAATGAATATTTTTTAGTTATGGTTGTTTTTAACTTAAATAATCATTTTTCTATGATTAAATTTGTCCTTAACTACCTAGGTTTTACTGTGGGAAGGGTGGAAATTCCTGTTTGGACCTTGTTCCCAAAATAATAAAGCTCCAGTGTTGTAATCACCTATAAAGTACTTATATTAGAAGGGTTTGGCCTCTAAAATAACAGTCCATAAATCAGTCTTGTATAAATAATTTAAAGATACTTCTGACCAATTCATACGGATTGCTTTTCTTGTATTCCAACTACCCAATTCCTCAGTATTTCCTAATAAAAATAAGGCGTCTCCATACTTCAAGTGGAGAGATATTTAGAAATGAGCCTTCATTTTCCTTCTTCTTATTTTGATTCTTATATTAATTATCAACTTAAATCTTTCCATTAAATTTTGAAGACACTAAAAAATATGTAAATTAATATAATTTATTTTAGATCATTCATTACAATTTCCTGAACTTTTCTCAACTTTTAAAATAATTTCAAATATGTAGAAATAGAGTATTATCTTTTGACAGGGCAATTAGAATCCATAACACTCATTAAATATGATTAATAAAAATCTTAGTCTAGTAGAGAGATCATAATATAATTGATCTTTTATAATTTAATTAATGGGTCATAATAAAAGGAAGAATGATTTTCATTACATATTATCATTTTTCGAGTTATTTCATGAGAATTAATGGTAAATTGAGATAAAATATATATAATATATATTTTGTGAATATTTTGAATCATCATCAGATTCAAAAAATCTTAGTATTGAGTTTTGTATAGATTTACAGGTATTTCCTTAGATGTGATAAAGAATTATTGCAAATATAAATGGTCTATATATAATATTAATAAATACTTTATATTTTGTGATGAGTACCTATATCAAGGTGTAAAGCCTCTAATATAGGTTATCTCTGAATTAAGAAAGGTTTACAGTCATATAATTTAAGCCTTCTTTTTGAGAGAGATGAGTCAGACAGTCCTAATCCAAACTGAATTCGACTATTGTAGACAAGGCAGCATTTTACAATTTTTTGAAATACGAAGTTTCTTTTGGAACATACCCATAGCATATGTTGGGATCATATTGATAGATGACTTGTTTCATCTTGTTTATTCCATCATAGATAAATACTAATGTACTTTTTTGATACGTATCTTAGTTATTTATTCAAATTTTACTTTGCTATGACGAAATGTTGAGTTTGAGTATGGAACTTATATACTCTTTTTTGGATATGAGTATAAATTGATAGTATATCTCTTAGTCTTCCTAGATGTCGATTATTATTTTTAGGATTGATTGCCCATTAATATTCTTCATTAATGTCCGCTTTTCAAAGGAACCTAATTGATTACATGACCCTGAAATAAATATTTCATAATTATGAGTATTTTAGCAGATGAATTTTATTTTCCTGTGATTCCAAATATCTTTTACACGATATGAGGATGACGGAAAAAAATGCCTATTAGGTCCCTTCTCCCATTCGATGACACCTAGCTAGTCGTATGGTCCTATGAAGTACTTGTATTCAAAGTCTTCAGGAATAACATCTATTGTCCATATGTCATTCTAGAATTTTGTTCTTAAAAAAAAATACCGAATTCCAATGCATCCTTAGGGCTTTAAGAACATTCCACTGTCCCAATTGCTCTGTGTTGCCTACTACGAAAACGCACTCCCCAAACACCGTCCTATATTGAATTTATAATTATATCATGGTGTATATGGTTTTCTTATTTTCACAATTATATTTTATTTAAAAAGATTTAATAGGGATCATTAGTTTTAAATGCCTTAATAAAAATCCAAAATAGGCATCAAAACCCTATGTTTTACAAGTTTTATGACAAATTATTTATTGTATTTACAAAATTTATTATGGAATAAAACAATGGTTACCCAGTGACTATACACTTAGGAGCGAGAAATCTTAAGAATCTAAATAGCGTTTATTTGAGTGACCCTGTCTGCAAGGTGTACTTAAAAAATGAAGTAATTGGATCAACAGAAGTATAAAAGAAGAATCTGAGTCCAGATTGGAAGGAAACCATCGAAATCAATTATGTGTTTAATGAACACCAAAAACTTAGATTTGAAATTTATGACGCGAATAGTGGAATTGTAGGATAATTGACATAATTGGCAATAGGAGGGGAAAAGAAGTCACTTATTGGAACTTGCAGTAGCACTCTAGCTGCTCTCGTTGGTGCTCCTAAATCCCTAAGCAAGTTGGAAATTAGATTCGAACATGAGGTAACGGGATATTTGATAGTTTTCATAAATGTTGGAAGAGCCTAACGTAAAAAGGAGAGAAAGATAAAACAAATACAATAAATATAATAGATACAACAATAGGTAGTAGTGTAATAGGAGGAGCCTGAAAAAGTTGAATACATAAAGGAGGATACTAAAATTATTTGGAAATGGGGAGGATTAAAGCTATTAGATTTGGATTTCTTTAGCAAGTCTGACCCATTTGCTATGTTCTATAAATTCATAGAAGGAAATGCTAAAATTTTAATACATCAGACACCAGTGAGGAAAAATGATCTTAATCCTATTTGGGAAGTATGGGAAACTACTGAAGAAGATTTATGTTAGTTTTCTAAGTAAATCTTCGTTGAGGTTTGGGATTATGATAAAGTAGGAGGTCATGATTTGGTATTTCTATCAATAATATTTAGATTGGTAACGTCACCATTAATTATGATGAAATAAAGTATGGATAGAAGGATTTCCAATTATTAACTTTAAAAGGAAAGAAGGCAGGTACTTTAAAGTTGCTTGAATTAACAATAATTGATCCTCCCCCACCACCTCAACCATAAATACAACCTGAACCTTAATAAACATAAGAAATTATACAATAAGAAGTTGAGTATGAATAAGAGGTAGACCCAGAACCTGAACCACCTAGAGAGCCAACATTTCTCGATTATTTAGTTGGCGGATGGCAGCTATCAATGTAAATTGGTATAGACTTTACTTTTTCGAATCAACCTATCAGCAAACCAGATTCATTACATTTTATTACCCCAGGATAATTAAATTATTATCAAAAGGCTATAAAATATATAGGTGGAACTGTGATTGCATTCGATCATGATAAGTATGTGCCTGTTTATGGGTTTGGTGGAACTCCTAAATTACCAACATACAAGAAGAAAACTATGGATGATTGTTTCCCTCTTAATGGTAATAAGGATGATCCCTATTGTGAGGATATTCCTGGAATATTGAGAGCTTATGAAGAGGCTGTACCTTTAATAGAATTTTCAGGTCCAACCTTTGTAGCAAACATTCTAAGAGAAGGTCTGAAAGTTGCCACTGAGAATGCCTAGAGCGGCATATACACTGTTTGTCTGATATTAACAGATGGATAGATAGAGGATCTGTAATTATTATAATAAAATAAAGGGATGATACTATTAAAATAATCGTCGATTGCTCTAAATTACCAATGTCCATTATATTCATAGGTGTTGGAGATGAGAATTTCAAATATATGAAATAATTAGATGATACGAATTTCCTAAAGAAATAATCAAAGTCCTAAGTAGATATCAGGGATATTGTTTAATTTGTCTCTTATTAAGAATTTAAGAACGACATTTCATTAATGTCAGCCAAGGTATTAGAGAATTTACCAAAACAATTCATGGATTATATGCATTTACATAATATTTTGCCATTGAAGAGCCAATCAGTGTTTAAGATGAGTCAAGCATATAAATGATTTATTAAAAATTGTAATATTAATAATATGGCATAAACATTTTCTGAGAATCAATCGTTAATAGAGGATGAACCTAGATCTATTTTTAAAGGGAAGATAAAATTAAATCCTTAAATTTCGACCATCAACTATCTATGTTCATTATGCCATTATTTCGTGATGACATTCATATTCGTAAGTGTTGAATCAATGCAGCCATTGCTGTTTTAGTCAAAATTCGGAATACATCCAAAAGATTCAGGAACAGGTAATAATATTGTTTATGATATCAAGAAAATGGATATATCTTATTAATTGATATTGGAACTAAATGTGTGTTTGCTCCCATTATGGGTATATTGAGTGATAAATATGGAAGAGTTCCAATACTATAGATAGGAATGTGTATTACAGCAACATCTCTTATATTCATGGGATTTAGTGATAATCTTTATCCATAATATTGTTTAGCAAGAGTAAATAAGATTATCTATTAAGATTTTATATGCTGTAGGAGCCATAACATTGGCAACTATACCATTTTTGGCAGATTATGTGCATGATGACACAAAGGGTAGGGCATCAGCACTGAATGTTGTCTTGGCTGCATTAGGAGCAGTCTTTTCTGCAACTGTAATTACCAAACTTTTAACTGAAAGTCTAAGCATCGAAATGGCTTATCTTGTGATTGGAGTTACCTTTCTTATACTTGGAATAAGCTACACAATTGGGTTGAAGAGAGGACTTCATTTTAAAGATTAAAAGAGACCAAACCAATCTAAAAATGAATCCTTATGCCCTTACTAGAATCATCCAATCGTTAGAGAACTATACAATGAAGATGATGATTATATAGATTATGATAAGGAAGTTGAGACTTTGTAAGCAATCAAGGATGAAATGAGCTGGATGTCAGCAATCAAGATAGCTGTCTTGGCTGGATCGAATATATGGATCTTCTAAGGATATATTACTAATTTTTTGGGTAGAGGAGACTCAATTTTATTGACCCTATCGTTATAAATATGGAGTCAATAATTTGTAGATCACAGTCTCAATGATGATGATGCATATAAATAGGCAAGTATTAAGGCATAGACTTTATCAGGAGTTACCTATACAGTAATTATGGTGTTTGCATTATTTTATGGAATTATGTTTGAGAAGATTTCCAAGAATCTTCTATTGATGGGCATATTTGGATTAACCATGATTGGGTGCTTTATGATGAACTTTGCTCCTGATCCAACAAGCGCTTATACGTTTGTTACTATGGGTATTTTAGGAACTGGGATGTCAGGATTATATACTGCTGCATTATATTTAGTGAATAAATATGCATATATATAATTTAGAGGGTAATATATTATCTAATTTAGTTATATCTCTGGGTTGGCTAATGTATTTAGTGTGTTGGGCATTTTGATATGCTCATTCATTGGTGGATTGCTTTAGGATAGATGGAGCAAGATAGCTCCTTTTAATCTATTTGGTATCATGTCATTAGTTGGAATGATTTTGGTTATGTGGAGTTATTTTAAATTATATAATAAAAAGTAGAAGAAATGATTTTTTTGTTTTTATATAATATTCTATTAGGAATTTCATTTCTGAAATGCATTATCCACTAATTCTGTGAACTTAGTTATAAGTATAGGGTTCTATTCTAATATCACATTTTCAAGATTGGCAACTTTATCAACAATTTATTTTTATGTTTCTTTCAATTATTTTATGACTGGATCATCATCAATATATTGATCTGTTTCTACTGCCTCTGCATATTCTGTGTACAATATTTCGTATTCACCATCATTGTAAAATTTGACACATTGAACTATATCCCTCTTGTTCGGCTACACTTTGTATTGATTTATTATTATAGATAGTGTTAGATCATAATACCAGTCATCTATCACATCTATAGATAGATATTAACCTAATTATACAATTTCTATTGCATACTTTACAATTTCCATCCCACTCTTTTATTGAGATAATGCATTTAGGTTTTCCATTTATGTGATTTACAGGATCTTCAAATAAAGGGATGACTCCAGTCTATTGTTTTTGAGATTAAGTCATGTTTAGGTTTGCTGGTCTTTCCGTAGGTCTCAAAGGATAAATAACGGTGGGCTTATCAGAATTTCTAATAAATTCCAATGCGCTTAGAGGCTTAAGTTTCAAGAAGATTTTCTTAGCTTCAGGCTTTATTTACGACTACTATAACATTCAATATGATTATTTTAAATGATTTCTTAATTAATTCACAATCTCTAAAATACCAGATTGCGCTACTTTGTAGATTTCCTAATAGATTTAATCCTTCAAATTTGATGGCACTCTCCCATATTTCTCATGAAACAAATCTACAAGTTGTGATGAGGATTTGAAAAACTATTATAGCCAATACAGAAGATCTTCCTGCTCCTTTACCTATTTATTCTTAACTAATTATTAGAGGTTTTATAAAGTATCTAAAAGTTCACATGATAGGTTTTTAATTTCCGCCTCTGGTGTGTATTTGTATAGCACAATCAATTTATCTATACTTTAAGAACAAAATTTATAAATTATTATCCTTGGCCTCGAATCAGTTGCTTACTAATCCCAAAACCTGGGATGAAAATATACATGCTAAGTTAACATCCCTCCTTTTTGTAGTATATTGTTAATTCTCTTAATTATAAAAATAATCTTTTATTAATATGAATAATACCTTTTCCTCCAATTAATCAATGTGGTTTATTTATTCCAGAGTTTCAACTATCGGATTATTTATTTATTGATTTTCAGGCACTTATGGATTCAATTGTAAACAATCAACATTTTGAATGCAGATGTCTAGCAATTATTGTACGCTATTTATGCATTTCTTCCTCATCAATGCATCTCTATAATTAGGCTTAAAATTACTGTAAAAGTATAATTGCCTTACTATAACAATCTGCTGCCTCATAAGTAGTTCTTGAATTTTATGCTTTCTAATATAAAATAATTGAGTTGCTTAATGAGATATCAAAAGAAACATCTTCTTACAGCTTCAATATGAACTTTTCAACATCCTATTAGGACTTCATTATTAATCTTTAAAATAGTTATGTAATTATAAATTTTTATGGTATATCATATTTGTAATTTCTAGACATAACTTCTGATTCCTGAATTGAATCTGCTTGTGAAAATTTCAATACATTCGTTAATGATACCAAGTTCGGAGTTCCTAGAATATTTATTATAAAATACTTTTATGTTCTAACAAATTAGTGATTCTTGACTTCATCATCACAAGTCTTTTTCCAGTCATTTAACTCAGTGTTCTTAACACCTAATACTTAGTTCTTTGTATCAATATCATTTGATAGCTCTAATAAAGTCTGTTATATTCTTTATGTATCAGCCTTCAATGTAGCTAAAGTGGCTTCTAAACTCTTATTTTCTTACTAATATCTAGCTTTTTATCTTTGGAATAGAGCAATCTTCTCTTCCTCTCCAGTGCTTTCGACAGAAGATAAATGATTTATTGACTCTTATAATTTTAAAATCTTACCTCCACTAATTCATCAATAATTTAAACAATTTTTTATGCTGAATCCTTTTCTGCAGATTAAACTAACATCTAGATCAAACCAGTGTATGGTCCTGCAGCTAATGAGTCAACATGCTTCTTCAAAACTTACTTAACATCATCTGTTTATAAGAATGAACTCTTTAATTGTGATATTATTGATTTGGCTTTCTTCAATCCTTCAATTAATGCTACATTTTAATCTTTCTTTGACTCATATGATTGCTATGATAAAAATTATAATATACCTTTTCTTCCTTTCTTTATGATTCTAATAAACTGATTCTATCGAGGTTTCTTTCCTCCTGTCCTGATTTATCTTTTAGTTGTTATAATTTTGCATTTAATTCTTCTTATCTTAAGGGGACAGCTCTTTCATCATCAGCCTTCTTACTTGATGCTTAATTAATAACTTCATTCAATTCGAACTCTCTTTAATTGCATTATTCGATTCTTGTTCTCAATGTTTTTGTATTCTCCTCCAAATCTTGTGATGCAGTAGCTTGAATTGATCTTAGTTGATTTACGACATTATCAATTGAACTATCACCAGCCTCTAATTCAATCTGTAATGTAGCTATTATAGTTTTTCCAAACTCGAATTATGTCATCTAATCTAATAGATCGAAATCATTAGACATGACCATGCCTGCAAGGACTAACAATAAGAGCATCTTCATATTTATATATATTAAAAAACGAACTATAAAAAAAAAGGGGAAATTAAAAATATTATGTACAAAAGCTTCAAATAATGCTTCATTATGACTTTTACAGTTGCTTTAGGTACTTTTAGTTTTGCCTACAATTCTTACCTATTCAATGGACCGCTAGATGCCATTAAGCAATATATTGGAGTCAAGAATTCATTTCAGGAGGGAGCCTTAGTAGCGGCATTCAATCTAGGTGGATTATTTGGATGTTCGATTGGATTTATTATTATCAAATAAACTCCTAGAAGATAAATGCTATTCCTCATAGACTTGCTAATTATTATTGGGACTCTAGGTCTAAATATAAACAATTATTGGATATTTTTAATATCAAGATTGATTGCAGGAATGGGATCAGGGCTAACATCCCTTATAACTCCCATGTTTTTGAAGGAAATTATCCCTGTCACCATTTATGGGGTTTTAGCATCATAGAATCTAGTATTGTATTAATCTAATAATATGAAGATTATCTTTAGGAACGATTGCTTAATCTTTGTTAGTTTTAGCATTCCCCAAATATGATAAAGATAATAATGATCTATGGTTTTGGCCATTTTATCTACTGCCTCCAGTGATTATATGTGTTTGTAGAAGTGTTTTATTAATGACGTACTTTAAGTTCGAATCCCCATATTATTGCATATAACATATATAAAGAGGTATATTAAATTATTTATTTTAAGCTCATGAAGTCAAATTATTCTTATAACATATTTATAAAATAGAAGAAGTAGATTCACAATATGATATAATTTAGAAGGCAGTAGAAAAGAGAGAGATTTAGAAACAACTTCCCTTTAGAAGGTTTATATTAGGAATTTTGACTAATATATTTTATGCTCTTAGTGGAATAACACCTATTATTAGCTATTCAACTATAATTTTTAAATAAGTTGCTGAAGAAACAACCGCAAGAGTGTTAACCATAGGGATGAGCTTCATAAAGTTTGTATTCTATTCAACAGGAGCATAAATCACATAGAAATATGGTATTTATTTATAACAATAAGGTAGAAGAAACCCGCTTATTTTAGGAACATTCTTATTAGCAATAATATTAATTACAACTGGTATGTCATCACAAGTAAATGACGATGAATCATATAATGAAACAAATTTAAAATCATTTGTTGTCATCTATATCATAATTGCAGTGTATTTATATTTTGGAGTGTTTTTTAATACTTTTGGGTCAATTATTCCTATTTATTCACCTGAGATATTAACTGGTAGATATTTGACGTTTGCTCTAGGATGCTAATGGTCATTTAATATAACAGTGACATTTTTGTTTCCCGTCATTAAGAATGAATATGGAATTTGCTATACATTTTATGGTTTTGGTGTCATGATGGTTGCAGCAGCCATATATTTTTCGATATTTATTAAAGAAACATAAAACTTGGATGAAGTGGCAATCAATAAGTTGTGGGACAATACAAAGATAGAGGATGAAAGATTAATTTAATGATTATCAAATTTTACAATATAGAATCACATTGTATTATACTTTAATCGACTCATTGTTTTGTTTAATCATCACCTACATCTAGAATCCAACGTGATATCCCTTACAATCCTTAGGTATGCTCACAATCCCATCAAATTCATGTTGATTCTTCAATTAATCTCCCTTAGCACTCTCCATCTCATTAATATCTTTGAATCCAAATATAGGAGATGGCAAATTATTCATCTTGACTAATTTATATGCCTCTAAAATGTTTTATTAGAGGGGTACTAATTAGCAATCAAATTAATTTTTAGTTTAGTTTTATATTAAGAGCATTATCTTAGCCTCCGATTTATCTTTATTGGTATATTTAATCTTTAGCAGCGATATGTAAGGTGTATAATCATAATGGAAGTATGATATAGACATAACTAATTTTTTATTACCTCTCTCATTCTTGTCAATTTAGATTTACACTATCATCTTCTAACATTTCTTGCATTTTCTAGTCTTCTTAGAGAATAATTGAACATGTTAAGGAATCAATAATGGTTTCTTTGGCGGTTTGTATTCGTAATCCTTCAAATTTATCTGACTCTCCTTAACTTAAAGATTGTATCTATCAAAAATAATTTATTTTTCTCTCTGTTGTTGGTTTATTTCTATCTCTTGCTAAGAATATGTTCTCATTCTCTCTGATTTTGATGAATTCTTTAATTTAGCTAGAAATGCTTTTTATTATTTCTATTTTCTTAGTTGAACGACTTTTGCCTCAGAATCTTTAAGACTTTAATACCACATAGGGTATTATTTGTTTTCAGTCTCATTTTTTTACAATTAGTTTAATTTATGTGTGAGCTATAGTATTACTCCATCCTGGCAATCTATTGATTTAGTTGAATAATAGCAGAAGGAACAATAAAAGCTTATACTAAAATATTAATATAATTATTACGTTTTATCCTAATCTATCTACTTTTTTAACACAGATTTGCAAACAGGGCATTCAAAACAGTTTTGGCAAGTGGTGATGAAGTTCTAATCATTATATTATGTGATTTCATGACAATTTCTGCAAATCAATAGTGATACATCATTTTGAGTACAGAATCTACACATTGATATTTAGCAACTTTTAAAATCATATTTTTCATTACGCTAGACAACAATACATTTCTTCTTATAAGAAATCCCGTCCACATTCACACTAAATAAATACTGCGGATATTAATTATTTGGTGAATGAATACATTTATTTTATGAAGATAAATTTTTTTGAAAATAATTATTTTTGTATTAAAAGGGAATATCAAACCTTGATGGCTGAGAAATCGACTGATTTGACGAGGGCCAATGCTTATTCACTGACTCCGAGTTCTCTTTAATACTCGTTTCCTAAGTTTTAATAGGTGTCGGTCTCTTCAGCAAATGTGTTATTCTCTAACTCCAATAATCCTTCAGCTTGGTTCAAATCCAATTATCTTTAGTCTCTAAAGGCAGATAATTAATCAATCTTTTCTATGATTCATATGAATATATACCAATGACAGCTGTTAAGTTGATGTTGGTGGCATTGATTTATCTTTAGAATTCGGCGTGTTCAGCATCTAATTGGTCAAGGTAGGCTTCGTGGTCAAGGACGTTTTATGCTTCTTAGGCAGTCAAATCGTTAAGGGCTTAGACGACAGCGTTTCTGAAATCGTTTAAGGCATCAACAATTTATCCGATGATTCCTTGATTTGAGAAATTTTAGTTTGAGGCTAATGTGATTAAGGCCTTGATCATGGGGGCAATCTTTGATCTTGATCTGATTTTTGCTTCAAGATTCTTTAGGGAGTTTTAGAATCTCTTGATTTGGATCAATGATGGGTTTGTTAGGGTTTGGAGTAATGACAAAGCTTCATCGACTGATGCAGTTGCTTCATTGTATTCTGTGACTTGTAATTCGAATTCTTCTTACTCTTATCCTCTAACTAATATGGCTTCCTCTCTATTCTTTCTATTGTCTTCTTGATATTCTTAGATTTAAGCAATCTTGTTTGATAGTTATTCTTTTCTTGGGAATAATAAGTTATCCAAAGTATCTTATGTTCTGTTAACATCTATACATAATGTCATATCATACCGATTGTTGCATCTTGAATGTCTTATTGATATCCTAAAACAAGTGAATTGTGTTCATTTGTTCTTTATTAGAAGTTGAAATCTAGCTACTCAATAGCCACCTCTAAGTCGTTGACTAACTCTTCAATTGCATCAACTAACTCTTATACTGCACCACCAGCCTAAGCGTGTAATTCAAGAAGATGAAGTAAGGCAGATCCATAAGTAGATTTTGCTAACTCTGTTTATACTTTGGCCATATTTCTCTCATTAACTTTAAGAGTTAAAGCCATGGCAATCAAGGCAAATACTAATACGGCTTTCATTAATTTTAATATATTAATATTAAATTCAAAAACGACTAAGTTTTTATATATATGAATGTGATAATGAAATTGAAAAAATATAAAAAAATTTTGATTTATGAAATAAAAAATTAAAAAAAACATAACACTCAATCACTATCGCTTGGAGGGGCCAACACATCCTCATTCCATACCTTTCTCTATGATTCTTATTTATATTTCAGTAACTTCTCTGAAACTTCTTCATAAATGATGGGCTTTGGTTTTTAATCAACCTAGATCCGAGATCTAGTCATACTCTTTCGTTCCCTATCTTTGGGAACTTTATATTTCTACTACTTATCCTTAACACTCATAATTGTTCTCTTCTAGATTTTCTTCTCAGATAAATCAAATGTAGGCCCACATATCATTTCACTCCTAAAAGTATTAATATTTATTTTCTAAATTGAACTTTTTACGGGACGGGTAAAAAATATTTAGCTTCTAGACATTGCATCGTCAAAATTTAAGGAATTTTAATTTTCCTTCGTTTCTTGGCTTAAGGGGATGGGCTTCTCAACTTATTTCTGGGAGATGCTCTCAGAATCCACTTTTTCTAATAATTATTATTATTTTTTTCTGAACTAATCCGCGCAATCTTCAAGCTCCCTCTCTAAGCACCAATCTCGCATAAATATGTAAAATTGCTAACTCCTCGATTAGATCTATTCGAATATTTCGTGAATGAGGTTTTGAAATTCAAATCCATCTACAGGGCCTTGTGTTTATAAAAATAGCATCCCTTTTTCAATATCGCCTTCATATCTAATTAATATAATTAAAGATCACCTCTAAATGTAGTCAACAAGAGGGAATTAATTTTATTCTCTTGATTCAAAATAAATTGAAATGCATAGGAATCTCAAAAATATTTACACCTAATACATGTTACTCTGTTGATGAAAAAAAATTTGTAAATTAAATATGGAAATACCTTTAAAAAACTACCAATCATAAAACTGAGAGGTAGGTGATCATAATTGTTAGGCTTTAATGGAAATTATACTTCAATCATTGGGATCACCAATTTTTCCAAGGGTTAAAGCATTATATATATACTCGTTGGTATACCCAATTTAGTCAACATATCATTAAAGTAAGTTTTAGAGCCACTTATATTTTGAATTATTTTTGTGTGCCATGATTCTCTAAAATTATATTATATCATTACCTTGATTCCCACTTAATAGCATCTATTTATGCAGACAGAGACCTTTCAAAATATTAAGGTATCAAGAATTAAGCCATTTTTTAATGAGCATCCTCCATTATTATAAAAAATAAAAAACAATCAAACAAATAGTTTATCATTTCTTTTTTCTAGCTTCATATGTTATAATTTAATAAAAATCATCAAATTTGACCACTCTATCTTAGTCAAAGTCAGCTCTCAAAATCATCTCCTATAATTCGGTGTCATCAATTATTTCTCCCACATCCTTACATATATTTTTGAGAATGTCTAATGTTATGCCCGTCTTGTCCTTATCAAATAGTTCATAAACTTCTTATAAATGAGACTTAGTTCTGAACTCCTATTGACTTAATGTCATCAGATTTAAAAATTCCGTGAAATCGATTTATCTATCCTATTCTCCAGTATCACCCTTATTGAGTAAATCTTCAATTAAATTCCTATCTATATCAAACCCCAATGAAACCATAGTTGCCTAAAGTTCTCCTAGATCAATCTTGCCTCCACTAGCAAAATTATTTTTAGATTTTAGTACCCATCTACATCAAATACATCAAAAGCCTCTTTAATTTCCCTGATTTCATCTTCTGTAAATCCAGGTCTCTCGTATAGTTTTATGTTAAATTTCTGAGCCTCTGTTTATTGATTCATATTTTTATAATATTTTATTATTTACTCAAATTTTTTATATATGTTTGTAACCTAGCTATTCTAGCTCCTTTCTTACTAATTGATTCATTAATTTTGGACCGCAATGTGCTGCTAATGTGTAATTATCAGGTGGTGGGAAAACCTGTTTTATAACATCTCCTGTTACAAGTCCTTTCAATCCATAATAATCTGGTTACTAGAATATAATATCAAATACTTCATTAAGAATGTCTTAATAAGAGAATCTATGGCTAAAGTCTTTCTGATAATTCCTTAGTTAATTCTAGAGTAATATATCTCTTTCTGTTTTATTTGCATATAATAGATGGATTTTTAGGCTATCTTACAGTCCAAGCATTTATTTGATAAGGGCGTAAGCTGGTGTTATGCCTGTACCTCCACAAATAAAAAGCAAAGTATTGAATTTTGAATGGAATTTGGATCTTTTATGATTCCTATAAAGTACAAAAGCAAAAATTTGTTTCCTCCAAAATACTTAATTTTTCCGATTTATTTCTATATCTTTATGGGTTAATTCATGTTCATAGTATATAAATATTATGTCATTTATCCAAGTGGATATATTTTAATTGGAACCTCAAAATAATGCTTATTTGATAATTTTTATATAGTTTACCTTCTCAGATAATATGGGAGTATATTTTCTTTCTAGATTTTCAACACTTTTTTCGACTCTAATAATTCATTAATATACTTGAATATAAAATGATCTCCTGGATCTATTTGAATGTCATGCTTACTAGAGAAACCAAACATCAAAGTGTCATGAGTTAACTGCTCTCTTTTGACTAATTCAGCCTGAACAAAATCACCTTACATGAATATTTGTGGTAATTTTATAATAAATCAATATAAATTAATGTCTAATTGTTTTTCTTTCCCATCACGATCGATTTGAAATCTAAGTGTTTGTAATTTAGAGTATCCAAGCATCTTAAATACATCCGTACCATGTTTAATAGGAGTTCCATTTATTTATTTTATTATGTCTCCTAGTTTAAGCCCACCTTTATCAGCAGGGCTATCTGTATTTATCTTTATGACAAAAGCACCTCCTTGTTCTGATGTTTTGAAAGAACATCCTAAATAAGATCGTTTTAAGTTGGTTGGATCAACCTTCTAGAACACCTCACTAGAAATTGCTTTTTAAACCCCATTTTTATTTTCGCTAAGGATTCCAAGCAAATAGCCTGATTTGTTAAATACAGGACTTCCTTGTAGTGATGAACAATTTTGCATAACAAAAAATTGATGATTGCTATTAAGAAGATCTGTGTTAGATCCATCTATAGTTTAAAATGTGTCTGATATATAGCATTTCTTAAAATCAGATACACCATTATTATATCCCAATACATAGACGGATTGTCCCTTCTAAGGTGTTGCAAAATATTCAATAGGCTTGTGTTTGCCATCATCTACTTTAAAAAATTATAAATTTTCATCTTAGTTTGTATTTTGTAGATTAACCTTCTCTCCATTTACATATCCTTGTACTGATTTATTTGCCAAGTCCCCAAATGTGACTGCTATTTTCTTTGGCAAAATCACTCCTTGACTGATAACTTGATCATTCATTTTAAATACAACTATGGATTATTTATATTTCTCAAATATGTTTTTGAATGTATCTTAACTTTGTATTGTTTAGTATTAATATCCCATAAGCCCAACAAATGTGAGCATACCAACTTTCTTTAAAGAATTTCTAGAAATATACATCAATTAATAAATTATACTCTAAACAAAAATAAATAAAAACATAAAGATAAATATAAAAACAATTTCAATGTTCGGATGCCGAATCAAACTCGTTTAATAAATTTGATATATTTTTAAATTGAGCAGTGCATTTTAATAAACTCTTTCTACATTCCTCTTATAATTATCTTGGAGATCCCAACATATCACTTTATGACACTTCCGATAACGTGACCATCTTTGTGCTCTTCTTAACTTCTAGATAATAAATATCTAATTACAATCCATGTCTATTTATTCCTCTTGTTCCCCATCCTTCCTTCTAGACGAACAACAGCCCATTTCGAAAATAATAATATTAATGATAGTAAATAAAAAAAAGTATCAATTATCTAATTATGCACGTTCAATATCTGGTTCAGGAACTAATACATTTCTAGGGATTCCATAAACTATTTATGGATCATTCTTTCTAACATCACCATCCTACATTTTTACGAACTACCTCAAGTCAAATAAACTTTTTGTCCTCTTACATTTCGAAAATATATCGTCATCATTTGGTTTCATGTGTTTCAACTGTTCTTTAGTGGTTCTTCCAGAAATACATAAACATAAATGAAATGCGAATAAGCATGTTACTGCGAATATAACAATCCCAAAGGGTATGAGTAAGATGATTAATAAGATTCTTTGTACTTTCTCGTCATCTGTAGCAATCAAAATTACAAAACATAAGAATTCTGCTGCTAATAACATACATGTGAAAACCAAACAAAATATGAAGGATACAAAAAAACTGTAGTTATTTTATCCTATACAATTGTTCACGAAAGGGCAGTGATGATCAAATATTAAAACGCAATTGTCACATTCACTACAGTGATGAGATCTAGGGGGTTTTATTATCTAACAAGTACTGCATATTTTATTTCTCTATGTAAAGTCAGTTTCTTATTCAGCAACATACTACTTTTTTATGTCTTCTGCAGCCACCCTTTCGAGTATTTCTTTCCGTGGGATTATTCCTAATTCCATAATTTTAATTTCTACCTGGATCGCTGAACTGTGTTAGTGATAGGAAAACTATAGTTCCAATGTAAATGACGTATGCGCAAACAGCCACTGCTGGATGCAATTGTACGAAAATAACTGGATTTATGTAAAAAGTAAAAGGAGATCCAATTATTATTATAGATAGCCAAGTAAATAGATTCAAACCAAAGTCGCTATCTGGACCTGCCATTAGCTTTCCCTTAAAGAAAAATCTATTTTTTGAAGGCCATATTTGATAGAGTTGAACTAAGGCACTCATCTAAGAAAAAATTAAAATATTTTATATTATAAACAAAATAATAAGTAATCAAGATGTTATGATCTAATAGATTGAATCGACTACAGCTACTGAGCCCATGAGTACTCCGAAGCACATAGTTACAATAAATACAATTCCTTCATTTTTTGTAGGAGAATCCTTCCAACTCCATCTTAAATAAAACATCATGGGAAAATAAAATTATAGAGCTGAACCACTAAATCCTCCTATGAAGGATATTAGATCAACGAACTTTGGTATTCCTATTGCAAGGCCTGCAATCATCAAAACCTGAACAAATCGAGTACATGTTCTTTTGACCAAATATCCTTATTCGTCTTCAGGCCCAATGAATTGTCTGAATGGAGTCATTCGTTCAATCAATTGAAATGCAGGCAATAGCATAAGTGGTAAGGATATAACCAATGCTACTGCATAGAAAACTTAAAATATCTCAGAGTATTTTCCTAACGAGAATAAAATAATCTAATTTGTTTGTTTTCCATATGCTAGTCCTCCTAATAAGCCGAAAAACCAATTCTATAAAGTTCCCAAGAAAAAAACCCATATCATCAACTTGGGGAACTCATTGGTGTCTGTCATAGACAATCTAACATTTAGTAATATTCCGATTCCTTCAAATGAATACATGGCAACTCCCAATACTATTGGAATGTTTCTCCAGTCAGCAATTGGGATGTCCTCATAATTAACATAGTCTTTTAATTCAATACTAAAGTAAACAACACATGCGAATAATGAAACAGTAATTAGAGCCTAAAGTTAATTATTATTTGTACATTCGATATAAAACTAAATTTGGCAAATATTGACATATTGTTGATGAAAATGAGAGGAACTATAATGCACATTGCTATTCCTAAGTAAATAAGTGAATTAATGAATGAAACTTAAGTATGCTTGGTAAATGCATATTCTATGAATTCCATAAAAAATAACAAATATGATGCACAACACCCCCATTGCATTATTATTATGAAAAATCTATTGATTATAACATATTTTTCTCCTAGTATGAGCCTAGTTATTTCAGTAAATCCAATATTTGGTTGTTCTATCTCATCCACAATCTTTAATAGCATCTAAGATC
The DNA here is from genome assembly GCA_016759055.1 of Paramecium bursaria. Taxonomy (NCBI): domain Eukaryota; phylum Ciliophora; class Oligohymenophorea; order Peniculida; family Parameciidae; genus Paramecium; species Paramecium bursaria. The sequence goes on along the minus strand of VMTU01000327.1, from coordinate 17,065 downwards.
AATTTTACATTATTACAAGTTGTGAGTAAACTATCAATATACCAACTAAACAATAGCATACTGATGTAAGTATATAACCTCCCTTATAAAAAGTATATGGTGCTGCTAAAATTCCAGATCCTATGCAGCATTTATAGAGATTCAAGAATGCATCAGCATAAGTACTTTTTCTCACAGGGCGAACGTCTGAAAATAAAATTATATTTTTACTTATTGTTAACCCTTTGTCGCGGATCGATTCTTCTTTCTCTACCTCCATGGGAGCTAGAGTGGTTGATGATTCCATTTGATTAAAAAAAATTTTATATAATATATGTTTTACTTTTTTTATGTCTCATAAGTCCCTTTAATTTTAAATCTAAAAATTTAAAAACCAAAAAGATTTTTATGAAGGTACTTTTTATATGTGATCGTAGTTCAACATATCGTATCCTCTCACAGGAGCTTAGAAGACCATCGAAGTAGACGATGATAAAAAGTGTGCCGTATTCTTTGATAGAAGAATGGGACAATAAGTCGAAGCCGATTCATTGGGTGATGAATATAAGGGATATGTTTTCAAGATAACAGGAGGAAATGACAAATAAGGATTCCCAATGAGACAAGGAGTTCTCTTTAAGGGACGTGTTCGAATTTTAATGAGAAAAGGACACAAAGGCTATAGACCAAGAAGATCAGGAGAAATGAAGAGAAAATCAATTAGAGGATGCATCGTTGGTCCTGATATAAGAGTCTTAGCTGTCTAACTTGTCAAGAAGGGAGAGAAGGAGATTGATGGTTTAACTAACGTCTAAGTCCCATAAAGACTTGGACCCAAGAGATTGACCAGAATTAGAAAATTATTCGGTTTCAAGAAAACAGATGGAGTTGCCCTCGTCAAGAAGTCCGTCATTAGAAGAACTTGGGAGAAGAATGGAAAGAAACATCATAAAGCTGCCAAAATCTAAAGACTCGTCACTGAGAGCAGATTGAGAAGAAAGGTCATCGCCAAGAAGACCAAGGAGGCCAGATGGGCTAAGAGCAAGGCTGAATTAGAAGCATACAAGAAGCTTGCTCACGACATTCATGAAGCTAAGAAGAGACACAGAAAGGCTTCATCAGAAATTAGAGAGAAAGCAAAATAAGAGGTATTTATTATTATTAATTATAAACTCATAGACAAAGCCAGTTGTTGCAGCCAAATAAGCACCACCATAAAAGCAAGCAGTTGTTCCCCCATAAAAATAAGCAGTCAAACAACCTGTTGTTGCCGCTTAGAAACCAGCACCAGTCCCTGCCAAGAAAGGTGGAAAATGATGTACATTAAATAAAAAAAATAATCAAAAAAAAAGGAATAAAAAAAGCTTTTATATTTTTTTAAAGATTATATTCACATAAAATGATTTTATGTTGTCTGAAGATTTTCATTCTTAGGTGAAAGAGGTCTTGAATGAAATTATATAACTTTTGCCATTGAATGTTTGGTAGTTTTTGGAATTTCTTTTATTCTCTATTGATTTCCTTCCGTTTGAAGATTGCACTTAAATAATATAGATTAAGGAGGCATAATATTCCCATAGTGAGGGAATGATCTGTTAAATTTGTAAAAATCTAAAAGTTTGTCTTGCAATGTGTAACACTAAATAAAAAAAGTTATTTAAAAAAAATACCTCTTTGTATAATTCTTGTAATTGCTGTTTTGATTGTTCACGTGTTTGATCTCGACTGATTAAATATTTAACATCTTTAAGAATATATGTATAGATATCTTAAAGATCTTAATACAAAAATTTAACTATGTTAGCTATCAAAGGGCATTGTGGTTTGATTAATTCCATTAACGGTTAGAGTTATAGTCCAGAATAACACTAATTTGCCAAAGTGAAGTAAATCATATAACTATCATGAGATTTTTAAACGTCCTCAGAAATTAGGGTGGTGTTAGCAGCTAACTTGTAAATGTAACAAAAATATTTTTAACATAGTATAAGATATTGTTAGGAAAATTGATCTTCTTGTCTTAGGTTGATATCTATAGTAGAACCAAGTAATAATTTAGAAAATTCATTCCTAGCTGTTTAGGAACTTATTATAATATGGGCTAGGATTAAAATTTTGATCTTCTAAAAATATTTCCCTTCAGTCTCTAGTATATTTTATAAAATTTAGATCAATTACTCAAGAAATTGTACCTATAATATAATTTGCTCTTTACCTTATTTATTTAAGAAGTAAAAAATGGCTTTAACCTACGACTAATCTATTGTTGTGTGCTCATCTATTAGTCATCTGAAAAGAATTGAAGATCTTTTAATGCTATAAGTGCAGGACTTGGAGAAACTAAGTCCTTGATTTTACTCATCATTGGATATATATAATAAAAAAAATTTTTATTGTTTATTTGAAAAAAAAATTTAATAAAAAATATAAAGAAATGAAAGCTTTATTCTGTATGGGAGTAGGTGCCTTCATGGTGAATGATAAGACTCATGCATGGCTCTATAGAGATGACATTGGTGCATTTTGGGGAATCAAAGGTTATGAAGAGTAAGTCACTGAAGTAGGAACCCATAGAGGACATATGTCATGGCCTTAATACAGGTTTTTGGGTACATTCGATAGTGGTAGCGTTAGAAGAGGGTAATATATTAATCATATAAATCTTTTTTTAGATTTCTTGTGTTTGCAAGAAATTGTGCCAACTGTCATGGTATAATGTATAAGAAATATGACATTCTTTTGGATAAGGCTTATAAATAATTAGAATTGGCTGCTTTGGTTGGTGGTACATTTTCCATTCACCCTGCTCATCATCATTTTAAATAGTACTATTATTAGGAATGGGATGAAAGAGATCGATATATTCATGATAGTAAATTTTTAATATTTATGTATAGGAATTTATCCACCATATTTCTCATAGGATCAAGCTAAAAATGCCAATGGAGGTGTGTGGCCAGTAGACTTCTCTAAAATCAGATTGAGACCAGGTGGTATTAACTACATCTACAACATTTTGACTGGATATCATTATAAACCATATGCTGGATTAGATATTCCTAAAGGAAAGGCATTCAATCCCTATTTTGACCACATGATTATCGGAATGCCTAAATAATTACATGATGGATTATTGGATTATGAAGATGGAACACCTGCATCAGCACCACAAATGGCTTATGATGTTGCCAATTTTATCCAATTTGTTTAGAGGAGAGGTGGTTATAGATAACCAGATAAACATGTCAGATATTATATGTTCTTAACTGGATATTTCTTATTACTCCCATTCGCTTATATCAAAACAAGAGCCTTCTATAGAAATAACTTATCAGTCAGGTATTTATTTTCATTAAATTTTTCTTTTAAAGATGGGAATTATATTCCGTTAGAGATGGTGTCTATTATAACCACTTTAAGAAATAACAACAATAATCTAGGGCTATACAATTCAGAGGTGTATTTTGGGCATGATAAAAATAAAAAAAAATAAATATATTATATGAAAAATATTTTCATCTTTATCAACAAACATAGTATATTTAAATTATATTAGGGTTCATCGGACCATCTCTATATATAATGCTACAAGCAGGCATCCATTTTTGGATATTTGACACCTTAATGGAAAATTATTGGATATGGTATATTAAATTAATCACATAGGGCTATCACTGGGATTACTGTTTTATCATATTTGATTGTTAGATTTAAAGATCCAGGGTATATACCTGTAGTTCATGTTTAGTTGCAATCAAATAATTAGAGAGATTAAATATACATGATCGAAGATGATAATGAGAGATAACGAGCATAGTAGAGGGAAGTTCTCGAGGCTTAGTAAGATGATGAATCCAAACTGAGGATATCACTTGATCAAATGAAGGATTAAAATGAAATTGATAATTAAGTTCAAAAATCTCATACAGAAATGAATTAAAAAGTTGAAAATGAACAACATGATAATCCGTAATAAGATACCAGACTGGTTATGTCGGGGAGAGATGCCTAGGTTGAGATATTATCATCCCCTTCAGAATAAATATAAATAGCTAAATAGGCTCCTTAAACTATAGTTAATCAATCGTTTGATAAAAGATATTGCATGAAGTGTTTAAATGACTAGCCAGTCAGAGCTAAACATTGCCAATATTGCAATAAATGCATACCTCTATTTGATCACCATTGCCCATGGATTGGTACATGTATAGGAGAGAAAAATAAATTGTTATTTATATGCTATCTGCTCATATAATAAGCCTAAATAATAAGTGTAATAACAATACAATAATCGAACATTTATGTTTTAGTAATAACAAGTGTCTTTGAGTTTTTGGTATTTCTCCTAACAACATATCAATTATTTTATATATCAAAAAATGTAACTACATGTAATAATTTTAGCTAATTAAGGGGAATATCTTAGTAAAACTAAAATTACCTATATGAAATCACAATATCCTTTTGATCATGGGTTTATGAGAAACATTCAAGAGTTCATTAACTATAGTTTTAAATCTGAGATAATAGATTGGTAATTGAATTGATATATATTTTTGTTTTATTTGAAAGATCAAGCATTTCGATTATTCTCATCATCACTTTCTTCTGCTATCTCCTCAGGGTATTCACCTCCTTCGCCATCCTCCAATTCTCCTTCCTCATTTAATTGGTTGGGGTCAATTCCAAAAAGATGTAAGTTTTACTAAGATATTATAAGATTATACACTAAAGATGTCTCTAAATTGATTGTTCTCGTTAGCTAGTTTTTCAACTTCTTCCTACAAAGCTTGCTTTTCATCATTCATATGTTAATACAATTACTTGAAATTCTCAATTAAATCTAAAAATATAAGATTATTTGATACCCTCTAGTTTCTTCAACTCTTCATCCTTATTTTCCAATTAGTTATTTAACTCGTTAATTACTTCATCCTTCTCATCTGCACCCTCACCTCCATTGTATTAGTATTGATTTTAGGCTTCTTACAAGTCTTTAATTTAATTTTAGAGTTATTCTATAATTTAATCTTTCATTTCAGATTCCTATTGAAGCTCTTACATGGATTCTTAAATTTCCTCCTATTAAATATATTAATTATTTGTATTACCATGTTAAATCCTTAAGCTATTTATTCAAGTTCTTACTGCTTCTCATCCAATTCAGCATCTTTCCTTTTAAGTTCATTTTCATAGCTAGCCTTCACCTTTTTTAATTCATCTTGATGTTATTTATTAATTTTCTTTAATTCATCACTTAATTTATTGATTTCATTTTATTATTAATCAATCTTTCTCTATTAGTCGTGAACCTTCTGGTTCAATTCCTTTTACTACTATTCAAACTCCTATTATTGCTTTTGACTATGATTAGATAACAAATGTACAATTTTTTGGAAAACTCTTTCTCAGTTTTATCTCTAACTGATGCCAATTCTTATCTCAATTTTTCTGTTTCTTGATGATCAACTTTTACGTTGGATACAATTTGGCTCTATCGATCGGGTTCTTATTTTTGGTTGCTTGAGTATGGTCTTTTGTCATAACCTTGGGATACATCTGATCTCTTATCTTTTGATTTATCAGTATATTCTTGGGGTTTCTCTAAATAACCCATTTTACCATACAAATCTACTGTCTTGTTGTAATCTTGTCTTTTATCGTTGCTGAGGAAATCCTTAGTGGGTACTTGTTGTGGTTTGAAATCATTTTTTTTGAATGAATTTCGTGATTCATTTTTTTATGGCACTTATACTATTGGCTAATTCTTCTGATACATTTCTAGGGGATAAACATCACAAATTACCTTAATAGGGGATGATTTCCGTCTTGTGTTGTTGATCAATGGGACCGGTGCGATTATGTATTTATGAATCACATGAATAGCATAATCGATAAGCCTGTCCGTATCTACATTAGGAACATTTAATAGTGGCTGGTCTTTATTAACATTTATGGCACTTTACAAAGAGTGATTACATTTTTGAATTTTCTTGTATTTTTTATTTTTTTGTATTTATTTTGTATTTTTAATATTCAGTTATTCAATTAAATGATACACTTCTTATATTCCTCCTGTTATTCAATTTCAATGCTATTTTCTCTATATTGTAACTCGGATAATAATATTCGTATGAACAGACTTAGTCTATATCTATGGGTTACTCCTTCTCAGGAGGCTAATTTGTATTACTCGAAGATTTGTTCATCTGCATTATACTGGTACTCATTATTCTTTTATTAGCTGAACTTGATGAATTTGTTGCCTTTTTAATTGGGGCTCTCATTTTCTAATCATTTGAAATTGAACTTTTGACAAGATTTACTTTTATTGAATTTATCGATTAAGTATGATCATAAAACTTCCCACCATGTATTTTTCTACTATTCTAGCTTGATTCCCTATCATCCAACTTAATAGGTGGCATTTGCTACATGTTCTAACTAGATAGAGAGTTCTATGGAGAACTTAATCCCTTCCCATTTGATTATTCTAGAGCTCTTTAGTATAAGGAATATCTTGAGGAGCGTTCTTCTTAGAAATCTTATAAGATAGAATCTTCTATATTATTTGTTGAACCTTGTAACCATCCCATAACTTCATTTGTAAGCTCATTTTCTGATCTTAATTTATTGGTGATTGCGTAACTAATAGCAGTTATGCAGATTAAATTCTTATTCATTAAGGCATTTATCTTATTATCTTTTACATTTCTAAGAAATATTCTTCTATCTTCTGGTAAACAATAATTATGTCGTTTTATAAGTCTTCTATAATTAGGAGTAAAATATACAAATCTACATTTCTCCACCGAATGACCCCTATAACCACAACATTCACAGTATAATTTCTTATCATCACGAAGCATACAAAACTTTTAGAAATCTTTATCGAACTTTCGAATTTCTTACAAAAAGTCTTCCATTTCTATTATGCCTATCAAGCATTAGGTTTCACATTTTATACTTAAGAAATGCTAGCCTTATTTGAAAAAAAGATTTAATGGAAAATTGTTTCTACAAACTAAAGTATTCCCCTTAAAACTTTAAAACTATCCTTTTAAAAATAAAATATATTATTATGCTATTTATCTTTCTTATACTATAACCTCACCAGCATCGAAAATTTTCGTTTATACTTTTTAGGTTAATCTAAGCTTGAACTAATCAGAAAAAGGTAAATCTTGTAAATATTTTATAAATTATTCTGATTTTATATGTTATTTAAGTTCCACTCTCAAATCAGGTATTAAACATGCTTCTAACGGTTTTTTATTATAATATCTCTAAATCTTTTGATTTAATCCATACGATAATTCTTTGTTGATCTATTTACGATTTTTCTATGATATATTAGTCTTGATGATATAAAATATCAACACCAATCCTCCAATATTGACAAAAATAGTAAACAGTTTTTGAATATTGGTTATAGCTAGTATTTCTGTATAGCCTGAATGAAGGAGTTGACTAATTGTCCATTACAAACAATTTATGTATTGATCAAATGGATCTTGGTAACTATTTATATAATTTTTTACTAAGACTCATCAATTAGCTTAATTTATATGCATGTTATCCAATGAATGACTATTATTAAATGTAATAAATCTCTCCAAGGCTATATTAAATAATCCCGTTATTTTAATAATTTCAAAATTATCATTAAAACTATATTATTTATATTTTATTACTCAACCAAGGTTATATTGTAAGAGCCAGTAATGTTGATAGAAAAACTATTAAATCTATTAATAGATTATGCTTGACTATCTCGAATCTACATTTCTATAATATTTCATTTTCATAGTAACCTATATTGTAATTTAAACAAGTTTCAATGATGTTTAGGCAAACTAATATAGATTTTTATTATTGTACAAAATATTTCTAATATGTATGGAATCTGATAGCACATAGCTAGTAGTAAAATAAAGATTAGTAAAATATTTAAAATAGCAATAATTTATCTATAGATAATTATCCTACTATCATCTGGATCCCAGACGTCAAATTTGGGATGGTTATATATGTTACTTGAGACATCATTCACTAATAAGATATGTCTTTGTTTCATAGTTTTGGGAAATATTTATAGCATCTTTGATATGAACCTCATAGTAATAAGTAGTTTTTTTGGCCATTGATTGTATTCATAGGGAAAATCCTATTTTATAACCAATAGTGGGCTATTTTATTAAGCTTTGAATTTAGGTGAATAAGAGATGTTATCAATTACCTTTTGTTGATCAGATTATTTTCTTCCAGCCTGATTTGTAAATAGATCACTCCCATCTGAAAATTTTCTACTACCTTTTGAAATTAATCGTTTTCCTTGAACATTTTGCATTTCAATCTGAAATAATTTTAGCGATTTATATTGTTCTTCTACTTCGTTAATTTGATCCTTTCTATCAAATGATTATCTCGATTATGCTCCCAAATCTCCCTCTTCTAGACTTTCTTTATGTTCAGATTTTTTCAGTTGGCTCAAATCCTCAAAATTAACTTGCTTCTGAACTAGCTTTTAATATGCAACATAACTTTATTAAAATTCAATAGGCTGTTGGATCACCCGAGGAACTGTTAAAAATGTCTATGATTATTATGACGACAAATTTGACCCTGAATTATCTATACTAAATTGTTAAGAGAACATATTAAAAAATTAAAAAATAAAATAATACAAAAATTATAAACAAAAAGTAATTCTCATTTCCTTGACATATAATGATCTTCAGATTAATTTACAATTATCTTATATGGGGAAACATAATTGGGATTTGATTTAGGCGTGTTGATGGGATTTAAAGTAATTCTTGATTATTAAAATCCACCCTATTGCGGCACTATTATTTCTTCATCATCATCATTAACAAATGAAAAATTCAAAGAATTCATAATAGGAAATATCCCTAACATTGTTATTGGTGCAGTGTAACAATAAGTTCTGGTTATAAAATCGATTGATAAACACTTTCTGTTTTCTATTATATCTCCCTATATGTTAAATCAATATAACGTACTGCTTCTACATAGTAGACGATTACTAAATAATTTAATATTATAAAGCAAATAACGAGGATGCAAACAAATTTAAAGGCATTTGACAGTTACTCTCTTTGTTTTGGTAGGAATACGATAGCAATGTTTATGCCTGTAAAAAATAATAACGCTTTTATATTTATTTATTATTTCATACCTATGGAATTTGCACTTATTAACATGATTTCTATTGATATGATATTTATTGCACATCCTTCAGCTATTTTAGAAGTGAATATCAATAATACAATAGACATATTTGAACATATGTTTACTTATCTATTAGCTATTTCGTGTTTGAACATCATTATTATAATCACATCTAATTAATTGAAGAAGCTTAGATAAATAAAATATTTTATAGCCAAGTTAGCCAATTAACAGGGAGAACTTAATAATTATTGAACAGAAAAAAGTAACATGCATATAACCCAAAATAAGTTTAGTCCATAAGTTATGAAAAACTCAATTCTTGCAAAATTCTTTTAATATAATATATAAGCAGCACCAATTATGTTGAATAATAGCAAAATTAATCCTCCATGATATAAGGTACTTATATATGTTTCCTGTTAAAATTCACATTATATGTCATCATCTAATAGTTTAATACTCTGATATCCAATAAATATAAGAAATAGGGAATATCTTATGTACTAAAAGAATACATTAGCCACCTTATACTTAAATTGCTCTTCTTCCTATTTCAAAATTTCCATTTAATTTATTCTTTTAATATACAAATTATAAAAATCAATCCTTATAAAACTTTAATGGTACTATCTTATCAAATGTTGCCTGCCAATCTCTTAACTCAAGCCAATTTGGTATGAACAATGCAGCAGTACTAACATTCAAACACTTTTTGAAATTAGCTTTAATCATTCCTCCAATTGGTAATTTAGCCTTTCTTATATTAAGCATTTATGCCCTATTCAAGGTGGCATTTTTAATGATTGGTCTAAATACATAAATATAAATATTACTTATCAACTAATCCCCCTATTATATACACTTCATCCTCTTTTATTTCCTAAATTTCTTCCTCAGCATCTGGTGTCAAATAAACGAAGTTGGAACCCTTTAATTCTTCTATTTCATAAAAAGGTTCTTTGCTTGAATTGATGGGCCATTTTTCATAATTGAACACTTGAAGCCATTTTTCTAATGTAGGATAAATGTTTGTAATGTAAATTTTGATTGGAAACTTTAGTTTTCTGTTCTCTGAATATAGGTGAGACATTTATTTAGCTAGTGATTTTTATTCTCTATCAGCCATTGAATCTTCAAATCCACAATCAATCACTACCCTAAATTTGCTTTATGTCTAAAGTAAACCATTCTCTTTCTTGAATTGCTTTGCTAATTTTCTCTCTTTCAAGTATGCATCGATCTCTTCTTATGTTTTAAATTATTAGAGTTTTTCATATCTCAATTGCTTCTCTCTTTAATGCTTAATTTTTCGATATTCCTATTTCTGCTGTTAATAGTTGTTGTCTTTTTCATCTTTCTTGTCTTGCCGAGATTTCTTTTAAAGTTTATCTTCTCTGGCTTCTGTAATTAAATCCTCAGGTATTTGAAAATCCATTAATATATTTAGTAAATAATTTAATATATATTTCTTTCATTAAATGAAATTACTACAAGCTATAGAAACATTCAAATTAATTAAATTTGTTGATAAGAATTATATCAGAAATGTTGCATTTAGATTTTCAAAATGATATTCTAGCCCCAGAGGATAACATGAAATACCTAAATATCTAGAATACAATTCTACATGAACACATTAAGAAACCAATGATTGAAGTTTTTGTTAAATAATTGGAATCTGAAGATAAATATTTGTTGTACCATGGATTAGTTGGATTAAGAAAGTTAGTGAGTCATGAGGTATAAATTACAAAATATCAAGAATGATCCTTAAATTGAAAGAGCGATTTAATTGGGAGCTGTGCCACTTCTATTCGATGTGATTAAGAATAACATTACTCCATATCATACTTATGAAGCTTGTTATTCTCTGACTAATGTTGCAAGTGGAGATTCAAAACAAACTGCTACTGTTGCTGATCTGGGAGGGGTAAATTTATTTGTTGAACTCACCAAATGCAATTTTTATGACATTGTTGAATAATCTATATGGGCTTTGGGAAATTTAGCCGGAGATAATAATGACTACAGGGAAGAAATAATAAAACTTGGAGGTCATAAAACTATTATTTAATTTGCTCTTTTTTGTGAAGAATAAATGGATAATTATAAAAAATCAAGTTCTTATGCTTAGTGTGTTTGGGCATTAACAAACTTATGTTTAGTAGAACAAATTAACAAAGATCTAATTAATGAAATTATGCCAATAGTGTGCAGAGCATTGAATTATTAATTTTTAAAGCAGACTATAGTTGAAGTCCTAACAAGTATAGGTTAGTTCACAAAACATCAAGAGGTGATTAACATTCTGATTGAGAATTAATAATAACTAAAATCTCTATTGGGATACTTACACAACAAAGACACTGAAGTTATCAGATTAGCTCTAAATATTTTGATAGATATTTCGATGGGAAACAAAGAACAAGTTAATCATATAATCTAATTAAAGTTGTTATTGTATATTCCAAAGTTATTAGAACACAAAAATTTTAAGATCCGTAAATTAGTAAATATATGTATTATTAATAGGTGTGCCAATTATTATCGATGATAGCAATTAGTTCTTAAGAATATACTACTCTGATTGTAAGGGATAAGTAGATAATGAATTAACTCTGCCACCTCGCTATAAGTGACAATAAAACAATAGAGGTTTTCAAACTAATTTTAAATAGGTCATTAAAGTTTATTTCAATATGACAGAATTTCTGTAGGTAGAAGATTTGCAAACTCTAATTCAATATTAATTTCTGAATATAATTCAAAATTGCATAGCAAGATAAGAGAGAGGGGATATTAATTTTGTTATAAATTCTATTAAAAGTTTACTTAAAAATGTATAAGTTAATAAAAATTTAGATTGATCCAAATATATTGAGGCAATTATTTTATGGATTCGTCTAGGAAATTTAAAACTTGGCTACTACCTAAGATTGGAAACAAGAATTACAAGAATTAGAATATATACAACAAAAGTTCGATAGTTATTAAATAAATTAATGAATTTTAATAAATAAATTATTAAATTTATGATTCAATAAGAAACAAGTCAGAAATAGTTGAAAAAATTAGATTATGAAAGTGATCTGCTAACTGATGAAATAAATTAAAGGCTCAAGGAAGTATTTGAGCAAAGTTAAAACTAATAAACATATTAATATTAAGAAATTGTTTCGGATCTATAATAAGATGATCAATTAAAATAATATTATGGACTATTATGTTTATTTAATTTTCTTAAGTGTAATGTAATATCTTTAATATAACTAGAATGATCCAGCTCTACCATAAATTGTTGATAATTAGTTAATTGCATCCTTATTTAAAATAATTAATAGTAGATAAACTCCTTATCATTAATACATTGCACTCAAGTGTTTGGTATTCATAGCATAAGAGTTAAAGTAAATTTCTGATAAAAAAATGTATCAAAACATTATACAGATACTAATTTCTGTCATAAATAATAATATATATGATATTATATTATTTTCACTCTAAAAACTTGGAGTATTCGGAAGAGATATATATTGCCAAATGATCCTTTTTAGTGGCGGATAGGAAGCTATATTAAAATTAATGACCAAATAGTAAGATATCGAAATTTAGAAATCAGGCATATAGACTTTAGCCATTTTATGTTAAGAAGATAAATCAAAATAATTTAAACTTGATAGAATTTTATTACCATTTTTATGTTAGAAATTTCTTGTTTTTTAAGAAACTGAGGATATCTTAAGGGAGATATTATTAGCAATAGTCTAATTGACTGATGATAGCTAAGAAGCACTACACATTTTGATGAAATCATAAATAGTAAGTCAAATAGCTAATTATATAAATGATAAAAATATGAAACTAGCTTTTCCTGCTCTAAGAATAATTGGCAATCTCTCAACTGGAGATCAAACAAATGCATAGGCTGTAATTAGTTCAGGGGTATTTAAATACATACCTCATTTATTGTAAGACTCAAATTAGAAAATGATAAGAGAGGTAATTTATAATTTGTGATTCATAGATTTGCTGGATGCTTTCAAATATTGCTGCCGACTCTAAGGATAACGCAAATTACCTACTCAATTAAGTAGAAATAATGTCAATTATTAGTAAGATAGGTATTAATTGCAAAAATAATGTGAAAAAAGAAGTATTTAATTATATTATTCTATAGATCGTTTTCATATTATGTAATCTTGCTAATACAATTTAGGATCCCAGTATAGATTAACTTCTTAATTATAATTTTTTTTAAATATGTCAGCTAGACTAGTGGAACGATAAAAATATCATCAAACTTATCAGAAATGCTGTAAATAATATAAAATAAAATGTAAATTTATTAATTATCAATTAGGTTAAAGATGATTTATTATAAAATTGGCAAAATGAAATTGAAAATATTTTAAAGCTAACCGTTGATGATCATTTTGATGATAATGATTACTTTTAAGTACAAGATCCAATCGATGAAGATGATGAAGTAGATAAAGATCTTGAAATAGATGATTTAAAAGATTGAATTTCTATTTTAAAAAATAAATTTAATAAGATATAGCTTCAGCAAGTTTAATTTACATAAATCTGTAGATATAAAAAAATAAATAAAAATAAAAAAAAATAAAAAATAAAAAATTTGTTTTTTCACATCAACGGCCTCTCAAACTTAGACTGTTAGACTTTTTATTTTTCTTGCTATGTTTTATGTTATATATTCCTTTTTAAATATTAAATATTAAATATTAAATTAAATTATGAATTCTGAAATATTTTGTGGATTATATGAACATCAAACATCTATTAGAATGTGTCTCCATGATAAATGTATTGAAAGGTCGAGATTTATTTGTAAGATATGTAATACAACTAAATTACATTCTCATAATTAAGCTAATAACGATCATATCATAGATTATGAATAAATAGTTAAAATTCAAGAAAGTTTGAAAGAATAATCATATTGGTATCACTTTCATTCGTATAAAATTAAATAAATACAAAATGTGTTGGAAGAATGCAAGTACTAAATTTAAAAACTTGAAGCATAATTATAAAAATATGCTAAATATTACGATAGATATTTTGAGAATCTTTTTGCAGTTTAATACTACTTTAGTTAATAAATTGATCAAGAAAATAATCAAATTGCGAAAATGATTAATGAAATCAAAAATTTTGATCAAGATAAATTTTTAAAAAGTTTTCATAAAATTAGTAATAATATTATTTAAAAAACTAATGAATCAACTTACTATATATGTTGGATTTAAGTGTAAATGATGATTAGGACAAAATGTTGAAATTGGTTAATCATAAATTGAAGGAGATAGATTACGCTTACATTTCCTAAGATGGTAAGTATTTATATTATGGTTCTTAAAATTTATTAACATATGATATTATTGAATAAGTTAATGAATCAATCCTCCTTAATTACAATGATATGATATCATTCTAGATTTCATAAGCTTAGAACCAATTTTATATAGGTGATACAGAGGGAAGATTAAGAGTTTATGATAAAAATAGAAGAAAAGGTGTATAATTTCATATGTAAAAACAAGAAATTGTCGATATTAAGGTAATATCAAAAAATTTGATCATATTAAAATATGATGGTCTTCCTGATGATTACTAATAGGTATAGGTTGTTAACTTAAAACTTAACAAAATCATATACATATTTAAAATTCCTAATATAATATAATAAATAATTTACAGTGATGTTGATAATTTTTTAATTATAGTATAACCATCATGTGTTGATGTAATCACCTTAGATTCAAAACTAAAGAGGAAGGAAAAGATTCAGCAAGATGACATAAGAACAGTTTATTATAATTAAAACTGTTAGCAATTAATAATATTAGATTATGATTGGCATTTAACTTTTTATGATTTAAAATTAGGGCAATTTGAGAATAGTCATATGTCAAACTAACTAAATCAATATAAAAATAAAATAATAAATTTCACATTTAATGAAAACTTTCAATTATTGATAATTTTAACCTACCAAGGGTTAATAATTTAAAATATTTAAGGACAAATTATTAAAACTCTTAATTGTAACTACTCATAAAAGGGTATTTATAATACTATATATTTAGTTGATTTGAGTAATTAGGGCGAATTAATTATTTTAAGAACACCAAGTATTTTATAATTATTAGATAGGGTCCATATCCTTACTTAAGTTAGATTTCAAATGATATAATACAAATAAATATTAAAATTTGAATTTTATTAAAATTTATTTCGGTTCTACGAATTTGTTCATTATTATTAATCTGACCCCAATTAAATCATTGCTGAAAGAATAAGATATTAATTAAAAATCTTTATGGAAAAGATTCATATATGAATGATTATTAAATAAGATAGAGAAATGAATGAATAATAATTAAATATAATTAGATTCTTTAACACAGAATTAGTGCTCTAACTTATTTTACAATTTTTTTTCAATTTGCGAAGAATAAATTCTTTAATTGGATGAAATAATGAATTCAAATATCATTTATTAAATTAATCATTAAAAAATATAATTATTTGATCTTCTCTTGTAATAAAATAATAATAGCATGGCTCAAGCGATAAAAATCTGGATTTAAGAGTTAAAATATTATAAATTTATAATTTTCCAAGATGTTTTTGTATGAGACATTATTTACCTATCTAATATGTTTATTGGGTTGTCTCGTCTTAAATGAACTGCAAAAGCTTTCTTATCATTTTCATTCTCGAATTACATTTAACAATTAATTTGGAAAATTACTAAGAGTATCCGTCAAAAATAGTGAATAAATTAGTTTTACCAAGAAATAAAACTTTGATTCTTTGGTTTTTAGTTTTTGAAATTCTTTATTATATTGCTTTTTGTTATAATGATGTAAAATGTAAATATCCTCTCATTTCAAAGACGAATAATTAGTGGATAGTTCCAATAAATTTCAAGTCTTTCTAATGCAAGTTGTATGTAGTTTTTATTTACTTAATTTAGTCCACCAAATAATATTAATTTTATTAAAGTTAATAAAACAGGATATTGTTATTAATTATCCCCATAAAAATTGAATCATAAAAATAACTTCTAATTTAATTTGAGAGATTAATAATCTTAAATTACTTATCTAAACTAAGTACTAAAAGAGTATAATTTTTAATAAAATAAAAACCAATTATTTCATCCTATTTCTCAATCTAATAAATCTTCTGAATTTGTTGATTAATTGGACAAAAACTTAAAATATGCTTAGTTCGATAATCATAAAAAGCTATGCGATTATTTTGATACAGTTTGGGATCTAATTCTTATTTAGAGGACATGTTATAAATTTACATCATATAAAAATTAAAAATAAATGTTGTATATATCTCATATATCCAATTGCTGATTCTAGAAATTATTTGCTTCAGCATGAAATACATGTCTTCTTCTTCTTTAAATGAGTTAAGGATCCCATTCAAACGCTTTATCAATTAGATTGTTTGCTTTTGAACAATTAGCATTTATATTTTTACAATATGTAAAACTTTCAATTTATATGATCACTTTTTGGAAAAGATCAATTTAAGTGTCAATCATCACTCTTATCAATTGCTTGATAAGATTAAGGTTTTATGAGTTCGTTTTCTAATTAAAGGCATTAAAATGTGACGTTCATATCATGGATAAAAATGAATAGTAGCAAAGTTTATCCCCTTTAAATAAGCTCTTCTCTCTCATATTGATATAATATTTATCTATATCTCCTCTATTCAGATGAAGAATCATTCTGCTGTTTCTAAACTCTTTGATTAAAATTAAAAATTAAAATTTTTTATTATCACCATTAATTAATTCACTAAATTAATCTATTAATATAGTAAAACTATTAATGTC